>RQOL01000690.1:8326-109653 GCA_013076295.1 Sanderia malayensis | reverse complement strand
TATAAAGTAAACAATCCACCCATAAACTACTAATGTTGTATTGTTTCTTTGCGTGATGATAGATAATTTGCTTCTCTATCCAAAGGAGTATCACAGCAAACCTTCCCAAGTCTCCATTTCCATCAGAAAAACTTTCATTGAATAGTGTTTTCAAGGTGTCATTGATCCTGTCTTTCCATCCATCTTCATTCACCGGAGATTCTTCAATCAGCAACCTATCTTCAGCATCCTTTGCTTGTGGTAGATTTCCAAGATTAACGCTTATTCGAGCAAATCCCATAAACTTGTGTAAATTCTTGTATACTTTCCCAAGATATATGCGCCGAACTTGAACTTTTGTATTAATGCCCATTACATCTCTAAAATGTTCCTTCAAATAGACTAAGAGCAAATCTTTTTTTGTTCTTTGCAGAAATGACCTAAAGTCATTAATTATAATGTGTGCTAATGTTAACAACATCTTTGCTACTGAGATAATAAGTGAAATCGATCGTTTTTATAGATTACTCGAAATCCCTTCGAACGTCGATGAAGACGCGATTTGATTGGTTAATAATTACATCATCATTTAAATGTTCTCGAATGTTCTTTCGAAATTTCCAGTCATTATTGAAAGGTGGTGTTAGCATTCGAAATTCGAATGGTAATGAGATATGTTAATAAATACTGTAGTGCTCTATTCAACCAATGAGATGAGTTGGCGGGAGTTAGTAAAAATTTGGTTGACGTGATTTGGTTAATATTAAGAGTCGAAAAAATGTTTGTTACGCCCTGTTCAAGCAAACCAACCAATGAGATGAATTGGCGGGAGCTATTAAAAATTGGTTGACGTGATTTGATTAATATCAAGAGTTGAACATCTTTTTTTTGCCACTTCACAGCAGAGATTCTCGAGGTAAGTTGTGTTCATATTCTACTGAAAATTTCAAGATTTCTACTAATGTTTGTAAGGTTTATCGACCTAAGCATAAACAATTGATGGACTCTTTGCTTTCATTTCAGTTGAATCACTTTGTTGAAAGAAATTGTTTTATTTAACAAGTGAGCTTTCCTTCTACTTTGTAACCCCGCCATTTTTACAAGTTCTCAGTAAGTTGCTTTTATCTACAATAAATTTTATTTAATTAATTAAATTTTGTTGCTTCATTCTAGAAATATCAAGAAATCGCAAAACCAAATACCGAGTGAGTACCCTTCGTTTTAAATGATGTCTTCGTTTCCTAAAACCCATTTGCTCTGAATTCCTCCTCGGCATTACTCAAACTAAATTTATTCTCTTAGATATGTCATTATCATCATCTTCAGGGGAAGATAACGTCTTCGAATTTTTAAGGAGGCAAAGTAGAAGTAAGTTAAGCGATAATTTTAATATCAAGATATGAACTGACCTTTTATAGTTTCTAATTAAATTGTCTTCTTTCCTACAGTAAGACCTACTACACCACCTAGGGGTGGTGCGATTTTTGGCGTTGGGGATGAGGAGGGGGAGGATGCTGTGGCACTCCACGCACCTAGTGAGTAATTCATAATTTTTAATAAATACACACGTTTAGTAGCTTGATAATAAATTTCATTGTACTCTAATCACATGAAATTAATTTTAAAACCTTTCCTCATAGTCCAAAGAAGACTCGTATACAGGAGGCGGCGTAGGATGCTGCTCAGCCCCACCTTCTCCCCGCCTCGTAAGTTCATCTTTATTATTGATATAAATTGATTGGAATTTTTCCCATATCTCGTTTTTAATAAAATTACCTTCTTTCATAGACCCTAGAACACCACCATCACCCCCGCTGATTTCGGCACCAAGCACGATTATGACGATCAGATGTACGTGTTTTTGATATTTTATCATGATTCATAGTACTTACTCCTAAGTTGAGTGTTTCTAAATCAACTAAAATTTATTTTTAGCATCTCAAAGTCAGGGGACCCAGACAGAGTGTAAGTGACTTTACTTTGGCATTCATCACTTTCATAAAGAGTTATATGAATTAATGAACACTCTCCTTTCTTTTTAGCAATGGAGCAGACACAGCAGACACAGCAGACACAGCAGACACAGCGTTTATTTCCGGGGGAGCTGACCCCATGCACTGTGTGCATGGGGGAGATTCCCGATCCCGAAATGAAAAGATGCCCCTCTTGTGGGGGTATCTTCCATACACCGTGCATATTTCGCTGGCTAGAGACAACAATGAGGCCAACTTGTCTTAACTGTAGGGCAGAGTTGGATTTGGATGACCTTGGGGCTGTTGAGGTGGTGACTCCAATTACCACAGAGGGGGTCTTTGGGGAGGGAAGTTATCTTCTCCCCTGAGATATTCATTGCCAACGCTCCTTCCGGGGATGAGTTGGAGGGCCTCTCACAAGGGCGTCGTTGGGCCCTTTGGCGGGAGGTCATTCGACTCGCCCATGTTGAGATTATTGATCCTTAAGGGTGTATAATCTCAACATAGAGGGAGTGTGGGCGATGAATCACTCCGTCATAAAAACATTTTTATTGAATGTGATAATTTGAAAAGGATTTACTGAAGTGGTAATTGAAGCCTCCCATCTCAATGTCTCTAAAGTCTTCTATCTTCAACTCCATTCTATAGTTGGTATAATTACTTTTTAAAATCTTTGTGGTCTTTCTCCCTATCTCAATTATCTTATTATCTTGCATTTGAATTGATTACTTTTTAAAACAAAAAAATCTTTCTGGTCTCATTGTTGGCTCCAGCCTAAAAGTTTAAATATTACTTTAATTATTGTTGTATATATTTATTTAATTCAATGATAAATGTTGTATATATTTATTTAATTGAACGATAAATGTTGTATATATTTATTTAATTGAACGATAAATGTTGTCTATATTTTAATTGTTGACAGTTGAATGATAAATGTTGTATTAATTTTAATTGCATCTATTTCAAAATTTGTTAAATTAAACAGTTTCTTTCAACAAAGTGATTCAGCTGAAGAATAGTCTATCAATCTATAACGACGTCACCTGATGTTGGAGTAGTTAATTATTTTACTGTTCATGCTCTTTTCAATTCTCGAAGATTCACGCGCATGCGTGATCTTAACACATTCTACTGAGCATGCGTGCGCTCGGACGCCTATTTCCTCTCCTACTATCAATTCATCCAAAACATCTTTCTTCTTTTGTAAAAACAGGTTTTCAAACAAGTTCATTCCTCAAAATATTTGGTAAGTGTGACAACAATTGTTCCTATACAAAGCCTATTTTAATTAATGTTTAAATGCCTCACCCTGTAATGTACATTCATGTCCCAAATCTGAAGCTTAGCTACTATATTTAAAGTGGTATTAACACTTGCAACATATTATTATCAATAGAAAGCAAATTTACTGCATAATGCAAATAAAATCTAGCCTTATACTACAAACACATCAAATGTGATTTATAGATTTTTCTTTCCAAAAATGAAAAGGATGATTAACTTTTCCAATTTATACATTATCAAAACTGCTTTCCTTTTAGTTGTTAAAGAACACAATAGAAAGAGTGATGTAGGTCATAAGAGAAAGTGCTCAAATATTTTTATTTGGAAACTTTAAATAACCAATAATTTAATTCAACCATCAAGAGTAATCCCAAACATTTCTTACAATTATGTTTTAAATTATTTATTTTATCTTGCAGCTCACCACAAAACAACAACCCCATCCAGTTGCTCAAAAAGTCACTCTTATTTCAGATTTTAACATTTTCATTTAAATTGGGTTGCATATAAACACATTTTTTTCTTTTCTTATATCACATCTCGCAAAATGCCAAAAAAAGCCAGAAAAAGCATCACCGGCAATAAACGTAGGAATCAAGTACGGGACGCAACTCGCCGAGGTCGTGAGAATAACCAACAGCCTCATCCTGATGATTTACTACCTGATAATATGATACAGGGAGCAGTGAATGATCTTCACCAGTTGCAGCAAGAACACCCTCAGCAACCAGCCCCAGAATATCAACCACTCCCACTTCATTATCCACAGATGCAGGCATTGTATGTGCCATGGCAACTACCTGCAATGCTTCCCCACTATGGACTTATAGCAGTACCACAACCAATAAACAATGGCTTACAATATCTGGCACCACTGGCCCCTCAACTTCAGGTACACAACTCAATAATTTCTGCTAATCTTTTCAAAATAAGATAACTCTATATCATACAGCTTTTTGTAATTAAAAACTATCAAAATTAAATCAGTTATTATATCAACCAAATTATCAATATTTTTCCATCTGCAGGTACCGCCGATGGTTATGCAGTTGCAACAACCCCTTCTGAATCGTAATCATGAAGGTCAAGCAGCAATACAAATGGCAGATGTGGAGATGCTTAATGTAAATCAAGCTCAAAATGAGAATGAGGTAAATTAAAATTCTTAACACAAGCTAACTACAGTTAGGCAATTCCATTTTCCATAACCCAAATGCCTCATGTAATTTGCCTATTTTACACATGTATCATACGTTTTCATATGAATTTTTATCAATTTACATAATCACACAGTAATGACGTTTAAATTTCCAATAACTAATTACTTAATGTAACTAATTTCATTTAATTTTCATTATCAACAGATAAGGCCGATGGAGATGCAACCCCAAACACATATTGAAAATCAAAATAATGAAATTGAAAGGCCGGCACAACCTGATGAAGTCAATGTGGAACAACACATTCCAATTCCACATGATAATCAGGTAAAACACACTACCACCAGAAATGGCTTAAAATACACCAGTCATTCTCCATACGACCATGTCAGGAAATTATTTCGCTCATATCTTCACAAGTTTCAGTTTTATGCATTTCCAAACACATGATTGATTAATATTAACTTACATTACATTCCATTCCAGGATCCACAAGTATTGCCTGCTGCTATGCAATTGCAAGCCAACGTTCAAAATGACAATGAAGAGAATGAAATAGCGGTACAACCACAAGAAGTTGAAATGCAAGACGAAATCCCACCACAACACCAAGATGATGTCCCTCAACCCATCGAACAACAAGCAAGGGAAGTAAATCAACCTATTGTTGAAATTCCTCAATTCTCCCCAATGCCTCATCATCTTGGGAAAATGACGAGGACATGTATTCATTGTGAAGCAAAATACTTCCGAGAGGAACTCAACTCAAGAAGGCAATACAACAAATGTTGCTTGGGAGGATTAATAACTCTCGATCCCATTCAACCACCCCCAGCAAATGTGATGCATTTGTACACTGGAACTACTGATGAATCTAAATATTTTCTCAAAAATTTCCGTAGATACAATTCACTAATGGCGATGGCATCCTGGACTGCTAACGTTGTAAGACACGCTAATGCAGGACCACCAGTCATCACCATACATGGAAACGCATACCATATGACAGGTAAACATAACGTCTCTTATAATATGCTATATTTCCATATAATACCTTCACTTAATGAAACGGATGTTGACAGAACACTCAATTCTTTTCCGACCCAACATGCAATGGATAAGCTCTCTATGCTTGCCTGAATATGAAGAGTTGTCCAATCGAAAATCAAGGCGCTTTATGATGCTTTCATAACAAAGCACTTGCTGCATTGAAAATTACAGTTGATATAAGAAGTACAATTTATAATGTTTCCTTGCATTCAACAGGGGTAACTGAAACCGACAGGTCCAGAAAATATGCAGAATTATATATTATGGACACCGAACAAGCACTGCAAGAACGTCAGAACACAGCCAGAGAACAAAACTTGGACTTAGACATGGTAGCACTGCTGCAAAACGAATTGATGGCAGTAAATCGGTTTGCTCAACATTTTAAAACAATGGGAGAAGTACTGGAAGAGCAAAGGCAGCAAGCCATTGCCAATGATCAGCCTATTCCCACGTTCAAGATGATGATTACCGGTCGCCCAGAACAAGATCGAAGATATGACAATCCTACTGCCAGAGAAATTGCAGCAGTCTACACTACACGCAATGGCGGTGCTCCTAATCCCGAGAATAGAGAGCTTCAAGTTCGAACAAGGCGTGGTAATCTTATGAAGATTAATGCCTTAGCTCCTGTTGCGGATCCTCTAACCTATCCATTGTTGTTCTTTCAGGGTGATCATGGATACAGCTTGGACCTTCAACGTCTACCTACACGTGAAGGACAAGGCCAGCAAAATGCTGATCGTAACCACCGTATTAGACTCACAATCGCCGAATATTATTCGTACCGAATACAAGTCAGAAATCAACTGTCTACCATCCACAGGGCAACACTTCTCTTTCAACAATATTTAGTGGACGTATACACCAAAATAGAAGGAAACAAGCTCAACTGGATTTTGCACAATCAATGGCAATTACGTGCTGACAGTTATCGAGGCCTGATGGATCACCTGAACAGAAGGGCTGAAATCGAAAATCAAATGGCCAGGGCAAACAATCCCAACGAACCCCTTCATATTGATGTTGGTCGTGTTGTCATACTTCCCTCATCTTTTTCAGGCAGTCAACGAAATATGTACCAGAACTTTCAAGATGCAATGACTATCGTCAGAAAGTATGGCAAGCCTGACATCTTCCTAACCATGACGGCCAACCCCAGATGGAAGGAGATTTCAGAGAACATTCTACCACACCAGAAGGCAAATGACCGGCCTGACATCGTCACACGAGTATTTCAACTCAAACTACAAGAACTACTGGAAGATATCCTTCACAAGCACATTCTGGGACACACTATAGCACATGTATATGTCATCGAATTTCAGAAGAGAGGACTACCACACGCTCACATGATTCTGTTCCTGTCTGAGGCTGATAGACCGTGAACACCCGAAGAGGTAACATCTACAACAATAATTTATATATAGAGTACGATATATAATCATCAGTTGTATTGCTAAGTAAAAACACAATGCATTTTGATGTGTAGAACATACATGTGATATTTTTCTTCAAAACCTACAGGTAGATCGACTCATATCAGCTGAAATTCCGGACCCACAGGATGCAAGATATCACAAATTGGTACTAAAGCACATGACACATGGACCATGCGGTGATATAAACCCCGGATGTGTTTGCATGGAGAATAACAAATGCAAAAAACGATTTTCGAAAGATCGCACTGCCGAAACACAAGTCAATGCGAATGGTTATCCACTCTACAGACGACGCTGTCGTCACCCAGTCAATCTAGAAGATCGACTTCTAGATGATACATGGGTTTTGCCACATAATCGCCATCTTCTACTCAAGTATCAGTGTCACATTAATCTCGAAATATGTAGCACTGTCAAGTCCGTGAAATATATTTTCAAATATATTCATAAAGGACAAGACATGGCACACGTGGAAATTCTTGAAGGACAGCAGCAACAAGTACCACAAGATATTGAGCACGATGAAGTACGCCAATACATCAACGCTCGGTATATTGGACCACATGAAGCTGTTCTCAGAATATTCCAATTTTCCATGCACGAGAAAAGTCACACTATCAAACGTCTGCATGTTCATCTACCTGATCAGCAGACCGTATACTTTCAGGATAATGGAAGGGTCGAACAATTACAAAACATCAATGAAAAAACCACACTGACGTCTTGGTTTGAATTGAATGCACAAGACCCGGCTGCACGCCAATATCTCTATCACGAGATTCCTGAACACTATGTTTTCAACGAGCGCACCAAAACATGGAAAGCAAGACAGCGGAGAACAATGCCTGTTATAGGCAGAATATATCAAGTTCACCCACGACCATGTGAGCAAAGATTCGCACTAAGACTATTGCTTCTCCATAAACGAGGTGCCACGTCGTTTGAAGATCTTCGTACGATAGAAGGAAACCTATGCAATTCCTTCAAAGATGCTGCTTTAGCTCTAGGTCTGTTGGAGGATGATGCTGAAATAATACGCTGTTTGGAGGAGGCAGTCATTTTTAACATGCCAATACAACTGAGACAGTTGTTTGCAACATTACGCCTTTTTCAAACACCTTCTGATATCGCAGCACTCTTCAACATGTTAAAAGAAGCATTAAGTGAAGACTTTGTACGACGTGATCAACTCAATCATCCAGATATGGCCATAGCTTTTGAAGACCGACATATGTATCAATGTCTACATGACATTGACGAAAATTTGAAAGTACATGGTCAATCGATCACTAATTATGCTGACCTTCCTCAACTTCCAGCCGACTATGTCATTCCTGAACGAGGTACTAATGTCTTATTTTCAAATATGTACTGTATTAGTAAGAATATAATAATGTAACCTAAGATTGTGCAGACAAGGGCATTTACGTATTTTTGCACATTGATTCTCCTACCTTTCTTTCCAATTTTATTAAAATATATATCACTTAATATTACAGAGGAAGATGACATGGATGTTGGCAATGCCAGAGAGGAAGGAGAACGAATGCTGGCCGCATTGAACCCTGAACAGTGAGCCATATACACAGGAATCACTGATGCTATCAACGCGCAATCCGAACAGAACTGTCACTTTGTTGACGGGCCGGCTGGAACCGGGAAAACTTTCCTTTACAACACGTTGGTTCACAATCTGCAAGCCAATGGACATAAAGTTCAGTGCATGGCGTGGTCAGGAATTGCTGCAACACTGCTCATAAATGGTAGAACTTCACATTCTACCTTTCAAATTCCTATACCACTTCAAACTGAATCAACGTGTAATGTCAAGAGACAGAGCAGGAAAGCACAGGTATTGCGCGAAACTACTCTCTTCATATGGGATGAAGCTTCCATGATTCCCGCACTTGCATTACAAGCAGTCGACCGACTGCTTAGAGACATTACACATGTCGACAGACCATTTGGTGGCAAGTTCATGCTACTTGGTGGTGACTTCAGACAAGTTCTACCTGTCGTCACAAAAGCAGGAAGGGAAAGAATTGTAGCAGAGACTCTAAAATCACACCAGATCATTGATCTATGGACAACGTTTCAGCAGCATCGTTTACACACCAATATGAGAGCCGTTCAAGATGATTCATACCGTGAATTCTCAGAATGGCTTCTCAGACTTGGCAACAAGCAAGAAGCACACAATGCACTGGACAACGTAATTCTGCCACAACAGATATGCACTTCGTCTAAAGAAGACATGCTGAACTTCATTTTTCCCAGGCCGAACACACCAGATTCACACCTAATGATGGATCCTGTAACAATGACAAGAATGACTTATCACATCAAGTAAACGACTTAATTCTGGACAGACTTCAAACACCCGAAAGAACTTATTACAGCACAGACAGTGTTGTCACAGACGATCCAGATGAGGAAGAGGCCTACCCCATTGAATTTCTCAACCAACTCACTCCGAATGGAATGCCATTGCACAAACTTAAACTCAAGGTAGGAAGAGTACAATCTTTCATCCTATTAACATTAAATTATTATGTGCAAAGGTAGTGCGCCATAAAAAGGCGTCATTAATCACAATAATATTCATTGCATTAGGTTGGTGCAACGATCATTCTTCTGCGGAATCTCAATCTAAAGAAAGGTCTTTGCAACGGAACAAGACTCATAGTTCTGCATCTCCGGCATCACGCGATCACAGCAGAGATCATTACCAAGGAGCACAGAGGACAACGGGTCATGATTCCCAAGATCACAGTCTCCACTCAGGACACGGAAATGCCGTTCAAAATGAAACGCCGACAGTTTCCAGTCAGACTTGCATACTGCTTGACAATAAACATGGCACAGGGGCAATCCCTCAGGTATGTTGGTTTGTACTTACCTGAGCCCGTGTTCACACATGATCAGTTATATGTGGCCATGTCAAGAGCAACATCATTTAACGGGCTCAAAGTATTCCTCCCAGAGGAAACACACAGGAAAACAAAGAAATTGTTTTCCAAGAAGTCCTGTAAAGGCTTCAATTTAGAGCGACCATCTGCAGAGTTGCTCTACAGAGGGCTGCCTACCAAAACGCACATACACACATTCAAGGGTACGGGTATTGTGTGTCAACGCAGATCACGTCGCACATAAGTGTGATGTACAGCCGTTACTGGCACCTTCTAGAATGCATTCATTCTAGATAACACTGATCTGCGGAGACCAACTGGGCATTACACCATCCATATGTCCAGGGGTGACTGCACCACACACAGCAGTCAGCACAGTCCTGAATCTTGTGTAGCGCCCGATTATTAAGAGTTATGCGTTGCCATTTTCTCCGATATTGCCTATGGGAAAGTGGATTTCCTTACTCTGTGAAAACTGCAATTCTCCCTTAAGGATAGTTACTTTTTGAAACATCGCATTATCAATAACATCCCCCCTCTCCTTTTAATACATAAAACTTAGTCTTAAGCTATAGAGGCCCCTTTAGTGTTTACTGTTATATAATTCCAAATTTCAATTGCAGTTTTCACCAACAAGGAAAACTCGAACAAAGGTTACTCCTTGACGCTGGTGTTCGAGCTTTTAACTAATGTAACCGGCAATCTTATTCTTTTTTTGCTATGTACAAACGTAATCCTCAAACAAACGACCGCGGTTATTGAAAGAATACATTCACGCAGTGGCACAGATGTATGCTTGCTGAGAGTGAAGTGCTATAGAAGAATCCAATTGAGGTACTGTCATTTTGGCTAAACACGTCGCTTAACCAATCAATTTTGCAACCTGAACTACGGATTGTATGGATCAATTTTTATTGATATTGACAATTCACCAATTTTGAATAGTAAACTCTATCATGACTGAACCTTTCGCATTCGTACTTCGCATACAATACAAATATCTATCCAGTCCTTTCAAAACATGTTTTTTGTACTGTAGTGTATATCTTTCAGATCTTCCGCATTAATTATAACGTTTTTAGAATAGCGATTTACGTATTCAATAGTAGATAATCAGGAGATAAATCGTTAGAGTTTCAATATTCATATATTTGTGTATTTGTCCCATATAAATCTCCATTCAATAATATCATAACAAAATTTATTGACTTCGTTTTTAATTAGATGCATTTCTGCTAAGATCATTGAAACGAGGCGAGACTTCTGTCTCTCATTTCAAACGCCTTTGTGCTGTCTATGTATGATTTTCATCTATGTTATGTCTCATCATCGCACTATTGTTGCCTGTCGGGTCTAAGTTTTTGTCTGCCAACAAATGGCATCCAGTTGGATTTTGTTGCTGAACTCAATGAAATTATACCTCATAAAGCCTTCCTGGCTTAAAGGAAACAACTACCTTGCTGTTCACCAAAGGTAAATAAGGTTCATTTTCATTTTGACAATCAAACAATGGATATTTAGATTATAAGCCAATTTGATACTGAAATGAGAGAAAATAAAGCTCATGTATACCCTTATTGACTTAAAGGAGAAAACTAGGCTGCTATGAATCAGAGGTCAACAATGTATATTTTCATTTCCATCCCTTTGAATTTGATATGTTGAATGGAAATTGCTTAGCTTAGGCCATTTCTACTTTACTCACGGTTTACATATAGTTTGTTAGGCCAGAATTCTGGAAATTGTCCAATGTTTTTTCAGTACTTTGTTTTCAGAAGAAATGTGCATTGCTCTACCAACATCTTCCTGGGGCTTTTATTTCCGTGAATATAGTTCCTAACCAATTTATTGACTTTGTGGCTGCCTTCTTTGTTTTACAAGCAAAGCTCATTGATATCCCCACATGAACCTGCTTTCAACTTTCTGTTTATTGAAGATGTTTAATTGTTGTGATGTACATGAAGGAAACCAGTGAAAGTCAAGTTCAACCCTGGGAAAATCCACACTTTATTTGCTTACCACCTTCCTCATTGCACATGCATTGCATATCTCTTTTGTCTACCACACTCATTAATTGTCTATTTTTTGTACAGATTCATTTAGTTAAAGGCAATGGAAAATTCAATCTATGGTTCAAAATGTTCTCTTCAAATTATTTCCCAAGTCAGGTATAATATTCAAGGTATGATGCTCTCTGTTCCATATGAACAATTAATGCACCTTGCTTAAAAAGCACACTGAATAAATAAAGGCTGAATAACATTTCTACATTGACTACCACTAAATGTTTTCTTAACGAATCACGTACAGTATTCTAAACCTGTAGGTACTTAATTCTTCCTCATTGTCACTTAATGATGTTCCTTATCAGGCAGATGTGTTGTCGTAAGCTCAGTGTGCCAGGCATAGACGGCAATGATTTCACAACCATTACAGCACAACATTTTCAAATTTAGTGGGAAGCATACATTGTATCAATCACTGATAGAATCCTCCATTACATTGGACAAAACAAGCTAAGATGGCTCTTACCACACAAGCAAACATTATTAACGCATTTTAATAATCTATATGTGCATAAATATGTCTTTCTTATCTTACTTGAATATTGAGAGTCTTGCATGATAAGTTTCCATTGTAGATATCTTTTTAACCAAAACCTCATAGTGTATGGTGTCTCCTCATTCCTTCACTGTAGAAGTGCTTGACAAAGTATTTCTGTTTTTTTTAATCAACAACATTCTAATTGTATATATCATTGACACTTGCTTACGTTTTCAGTATGTAGACACTGTATTACATAAACTGTACTACGATCTTACAATGTGTCTTATATCATAAAGAGCTTTCCCATACAATTAACATGCAAGCACAGAAACTTATTGAATCCTCAGAACAATTACAACATAATGGCAACTTGAAGTACAAGCTTTTTATAAGGAACCTACATGTTAAGGTAGAAACTTAAGGAACATTTACTACTACAGGCCAAATCACTAAGCATCTTTAATTTTTAGTATATTAATATTTCCGCACTATTTAAAATTAGGAAGCCGGTTCCATTGATTTTCAGTACTTTTACATTATTTAAGCTTCTTCTGTGTTAACCTCTTATCTTTCACATAGCAAAACATGAATTTGAATGCTTTTCTTGCGTCTCTACTAATTATGTCCACCAAATGCCAACTTAAAATTAAACAACTTTTAGAACTACAAAGTGGTCAAAGAGATCTCAAAATAACGAACTTAAACAATTAGGCCCTCAGCACTAGGTCCTTATAAAAAAAGCGTGTATTCTCATCGCAATTGTAATTTGTAATTCTAATAGTTATCGCATAATTCAAGTTTTGTTGCTCTTGAAAACTACAATCACAATACAATCAATGCAACACCACGTAATGTCCTGGAGCTAATACTATTATCATCAGATATTCACGGGAATTTCGGCGTCCTAGCAACAACAATAGCGGCGCGAAATTTAAAATTTTTCTTGCGTCATAGAGGACATAGCGTGCGTAAAAATTTTTTTCAACCCACCACAAGAAAAACAACAATTTACGTAAGTACATGTATTTTTAACGTTGCTTTTACTTCACATAAAATACAGGCTATTTATAACTAAACAGCTTTAAAAAAGCTCAAAGTGCTATATTTTATGTCACAATTGCCATTGCAGTGGATATTATCACAATAACAATTTTATCCTTAACAGGTTCACTTGAAATAGATAATTTTGTGACTACTGCTACCGTAAGTTCATGTATTCATTCTGCGTTTTCTGCCTGCCTTTAGTCTCTCCTCTTCATTGTAAAAAGATAATTATTATTCATTATCTGCAGAAAATGAAAGTGTGTCATATTAATACATTAAAAGTATATATTATTGTAACATCAACAGAACTGTAGAGGCAAATTCAAACAACCGATACCTTATTAACTCACCTTTCATTGAATGACAATGACAATATATTTATATATAGTGTAAACATGGATACTGAAAATGAAGTTCCTATGAATCAACAAATGAAGCTGAAGAAATGAAGTTGAAGCAACAGTTGAGCCGAGTTGCCAACACTGGACAAAAGAACCAACAGTGGTTTATTGTGGAGAAGAAACTAAGGTAACATTGAAAAATACTTTCATCCATATATTGATAAATCTAAATAAATTTCATGCATAAATTATCAAACTGCTTTACAAGGAAACACAATTGTATCCTATGTGAGTCACTGTTTTTAATATATTGTTCTCATATTAATCCTAGCTAATCGACTTTAGTGATATTGCATCACTAAAAAGCAATGTGCCTTCAAATTCAAGGCCATTAACAGAGGCACAAAATTCATTTGTCAGCACTGAAGGCAGGCATTTGACTAAGGAAGAAATAGCGTAAGTTGCAATGCAAATTCCCATCTCATCTGTGAAACATACAATAAATAATATAATATACAATAATTAATGGAAGCTTCATCCCATATGAAGAGAGTAGTAATATGATATATTGATATATTAATAAATTAATATATATTTAACAAGGATGAAATAGCGTAAGTTGCAAAGCCAAATTCCCATCTCATCTATGTGTATAACATATTGCTTACTTTTGACTCCTTCTGTAGCAATGTCTTCTTCTCTACAGGACATCTGATCAAATAAGTATAAAAATTTAAAAAAAAAACAAGCTTCAAAAAACAAAAAAAAACCAAAAAAAACACCAAAAAAAAGAAAAGAAAAGAAAGTGCAAGCCCACACCAGGTGCATGTGGGCAGAAGTGCCCACAACAGAAATTTTTATCTTTAGTAAGAGGCAGGCAGAGACAGTTTTAAAAAGTAGCAGTTGTTAGTAAAATCATGTTAGTGTTAGTCTTTTGTTGGTTTTGTTTCAATGTTATTTCTTTGTTTCGTTAAATTGTTAAATTGTGTATTATCCTGATAAGATTGAATAATAATAATATTGTAGAAAATTATAACAAGACTATTACCTTTGAAAAGGCATGCATTTCGCCAACAAATATTTATCACCAACAGTACCTTTAAACTCTTCTTTCACATCCTGTGACACAAACCCTAAAAATTTGCAAGAAATAAATTTCAAAAACCCGTCTGTATAAATGAACTAGATGGCCTTTCGCATGCTTTTATGGGCTCCTGTAAATCAATACTTACCTAAAAAGCAGTCAACAATTGTCTTCATTTGCATTAACATCCCAACACACAAATTGTACACTACCTAAAATTGACGAATAATACATGTAATAAAACGTAAGAAGCACAGAATCTTATCTCATTTTCCAATGCAGACAATGTATCTTGACTCCAGCATCCGTTTTTCTTCATCTACATCTACATCTACATATTAATCAGTAAAACCAATAAAGTATCACACTGATGGAGATCATCGCACTTCCCATACACTCCCATCATCATAAAACAGTGAGAAGATTGGAACTCTATGGAAGTTGGCCAGGGATGGGTATGCATGAGGAGTGAGAAGATCACAAGAAAAATAAATAAATAAATAAATAATTAATTACAGAAAAGTGTTTAAAAAACCATTGCGCATCTATCTTTAAATACGTTAATATTTTTAATTCTTCTAACTTCAGGCGGAAGCAAGTTCCATTCTACGATTGTCCTTGGATAAAAAGAGTACTTATAAATATGATGCGGCCTACATGCGGCCTACTGTCAAGGGATTTTATGAAATACTATATTTCCTCAAGTCTTATACGCTGGGAAAATGAATGAAAACCTTCACAAAAACTCTACAGATTCATTTGAAAGATTTAACTTGAAAGATCGCCATGACATAATACGCTTTGCAAAACCTACTTACCATCGCCATTGACCCACTTAGGAACAACAAAGAGACGAAAGGAAGGATGCACACGCACTAACAGCATGTTCTTTGTTCAGTCAGTTGAGGTTGGATTGATTGTTAGCCAATCCAGCTCAATCAGATTACGTCAAAACGAGGCTGCATAACAATAGAATTTGTTGTATGATTTTGATTTATGCTATGTTTCATCAACGTAGCAATTTTTCATCTTCGTGGTTATGCTGTACTAATATTTGTTTCCGAAATCATGGATCGCAACGGAACTTGATGCTGAAAGAAGAGAAAGTAAAGCTGACAGAAACATTCATTTTGCCGCAGCTCAGGGGTAAGTAGAGTTTATTTTTAGTTTCACCCCATTCAAGTTCCCATATAATTGCTTAGGCCAATTGTATTTCACTCATTATATAGGTACTTTCTTGCGGCCAAAATTGACAACTCCGCTTATGTTTTGTGGCTTTTTATATTTAATGTTTTGGAAAAAAGTGTTTAATGCTGTACCCACATGTTCCAGTGGCTTCAATTTGGTTATAATATTTTTGTTGACGATTCTTTTCACTTTGTGGCTGCCTTCTTTGCCTTACCAGCCAAGCCCAATACTCCTATGAAACTCCTTTCACCATGCAATTCCCATCCCATTGATGATGATTATGAAGTACTTGTCCATTGATTATCCAGGATATCCAGTGCTTATCCTTATGTTCTATAGGATTGAAACTAATGTAAAACCAATCCCAGCCCTGGAAATCTTTGTACTTGGTTTAATTTAACATAGGGTTTTTTGTGTGCATTACATCATTTGTTTTGTCTGTAATGTCATACTGTAATGTCATGTTATACTGATCAATATTCATTTCTTTATTTCTTTTCATATTTACATACATTAAATCAACATCAAAGGAAGATTAAACTCCACAGATTCTCCAAATCCAAATGCAATTATTTTTTACCCTTAATAGTAATAAACCAACATGTTAAGTGGAATATAATTTGTCTCTTTCACTTTGTAGATCTACTCATTTACATCAATACACAAATGCAAGTATTGGAGGCTTCACACCTAATGCTTTATCAAAAAACAATGCATCAGTGTCATCTCATCATGGAAACAAAACCATACCTCTGTAAGTGAACATTAATTTAAATTCTGGATGCTCATCACAGATCATCCTTTACTGTTTATATTAGCTTGACAAAGGACCACAGCCAAGTGTCAATGCATGCACTCAACTAATAGCAGACTAATTGTTGTTGTCCCTACAACATAACAAACTTTGATGTTTCATCTTATCTACTGTACCATCAGCACGAGGCTTAACTGATGAAAACGAGGATTTTCAAATGAAAACGAGGCTGATCACTAAAACTAATTTCCATGCATGTTAAACACTACAATCGTGACACTAGATAGACAGGGGAGCGAGGGCGAGCCAAACCACTGTACGTGGGGTGGGAAAGGGCATGAGCGTTAGCGAATGCAGCGCACGAAGTGCGCCAACCACATTAAACTTTTGTTGCTTGAGGAACTCCGGGAAGCGAGCGTAGCGAGCACCCCCGGCTAGTCACTGAAAATATTCTGTGATGTCATGTGACGACGCACTTTCCTTGCCAAGAACAATAGATTCGACCCGAAACAATAGGTCGAACGCCCCAAAACAATGGGCCGAAACGGCGAACCGTGTGATCACAAAGGCTTTTTTGTATTCACACAGAATGTTCAATTTATTAATTTAACCAGGGTAATGGATTTTGTTTTTCGATTTTCTCCCGAATTTTTGAATTATTCCATTAATTATTCTGCTAATTTGTGCTATCACGAAAAAACTACGGTTTACGCTGGCGAAACTTCCAAATTCCCGTCGCAAACTCCATTTTCGAACAAAGTGTTCACTCTTCACGTGACCTGTTTTGCCTTTTTCTGCAATTTGATTGGCTCTTTTCGCGCGACCCACGTGGGTTGTCGATCGTTTTTCGTTTTTCGCCCTCGGTTGCAGCAGGTACTTTACTTCTGGAGAAGAGGACGCGTGTTTTTGTTTTGCACACAAAGGGGCCTTTCAAAGTGTTTTACCACCTGAATTATCTTTGCAAAAAACTACTATTTATTTCGAAGACCCTGGAGAGTTGCAGACGACAATAGAAAACACAGGTGATAGCTTTGTTTTGTATTTTAAGTTGAAATAGTTGTTGTTTTTGTAGTAAGCGTTGCTTCGGCATGCTTGCAACGCTTAGGCCCAATGAAAACAAAGTCAAAGTTATGAATTTTTCAGGCGCTAATTGCACGATTTTCCGTATGTAGGTATAGTATGATTTTATAGTAGGTATAGTACGATTTTATAGTAGGTATAGTAAGTATAGTATGTTTGTAGAGTAGTTATAGTATGTTTGTATAGTAGGTATAGTATGTTGGTATAATATTTAGGTATAGTATGTGGGTATGTATGTATGTATGTATGGGCATGAGCGAGAGCGAATGCAGCGTGCGAAGCGCGCCAACCAGATTAAGCCTTTTTACATGAAGGGCTGGGGCCAGCGAGCGAAGCGAGTGATGACCCCTAGTTATCACTGATAATGTGTTCTGGTCGTGTTCGTACTGCATTAAACTCATTTAACTTGTCAATGAATTCGCTTTCAAGCATGCTCTTTGTGGTTGTAAAATATACTGCTCTTGTTGTTGCACACGAAAATATGATAACGTAAACTTTCTCTTTATTCTGGTTATTCTTCACTTGGAATGGCCCAACAAAGTCTATTCCTGTGACCCCGAATGGGTAGCTTGTTGTCACCCTGCACTCTGGCAAAAGTCCCACTGTTGGCTTTGGATATGGCTGGGTTGACATGATCTTGCACTTTTCACAATTTCTTTTAACCTTTTTCAAAATAGTTCTTAATCTTGGAATCCAAAACCGCTCTCTAATTGTTCCCATCATCATGTTGACTCCCATATGACCCACATCTCTATGTGTCTCTTCAGCTAGCTTCAATGAATATAATGATTCATGTGAAATAAACACGGGATGTTCATCTGGCAGTCTTCCAACGCATCTGATTATCTCATCTTGAAACTTGCTCAATCCTAATTCCCTCGACTCTTTACTCTCTAGGTTCACAGTTCCCTGGGCTTCCTTTATCAAATACCAGTTTGCCTTTTCCACCTCCTCTGTCTTCAATGGGCCTGATATCCTTCTGTCCTTTCTTTTCTGCTTTGTTGTTACAAAATCTAAAAACCCATCCAATAACTCTTTTTGTCCCTTGTAATGATTTCCTCTCTAACAGCCTGTCCACTTCAATCACTCTTCTTTCGTCGGTAATCAAAAATAGTTTCTCAGCCTGAGGTTTTATTTCTTTGTTTACCTCTTCAGCACTATCCTGTTCCTGGCCTATATCTTCATCTTGATTTGGCCATTTCGACTCATCTCTTAACCAGGTTGGCCCTTCCCACCAACCTTCTTTCTCCAGCCGATCTTGTGAAACTCCTCTACTCCCCAAGTCTGCATGATTCATTTGTGTAGGAACATGTCTCCATTGTAAATCAAATACTTCTGTAACTTCTTTGATTTTCTTCACTCTGTTGGCCACAAATGTCTTCCAATTTTTGTATGGTCGGCTTACCCAACACAATGCAACCTGACTATCTGTCCAGCAATAATTTGCAGCTATTGGCCATCCTTTCAAGGCATTATTTACGTTGACTGCTAGATTGGCATCCATCTGACATGCTACTAGTTCCTGTCGAGCTATGGACAAACCCCTCTTAGCTATTCTTGCTTTAGAGGTTAATAATAATTGTGTTGAACCACTTGGTTGCGCTACGATGGCAACTGTCTGTCCTGCAACTCCTTTGTTGCTTGCGTCCATAAAATGATGCAACACTATCAGTGATATGTCTTCCAAATAAGGTGCTACGGTTCTTGGTACTTCTATTGTTCTCAAACTCTTTAACCAGTTGATAAACTTGTTCCTGATTTCTTCACTGACTTCTTTATCCCAGCCCATTTTCTCATCAACTGCTAATCTGTACAAATTGTTTTCCTTCCATGAGGACTGGGGACATAAGCCCCTGCGGATCATATATACTGGCCAACGCTCTTAACATTGTTCTCTTTGTGACACTTTCGATTGGCTTCACGTCTACATGGACTGCATATGTATCTTTCTCCTTATTCCATCCTACTCCCAACAACTTTGTTTGAACCATTTCTTTGTTTTCATCCAGTGATTTCAAGTTAGATTCCCATTTTCCCAGGGGAAATTTTCCTTTTTCCATTATCTCTTTTGATTCTGTTTTGAAGTTGTTCCCTTCTCTTTCGTCTTTAACAAGTCCCATGACATTGTCTACATAAGTATTGGTTTTTAACTGTTCTTTCACTTCTTTGCCTCCATCCGTTGTGTCTATGTGCTGTTGAAGCACTGCTCCCAAAGCGAAAGGGGAACTTTCTCCCCCAAAAGGAACCCTACAGAACCGCAGCTTTCTTTCATTCCCTTCTCTGTCCTTATAAAGGAATCTGAACGCATCTCTGTCTTCTTCATTGAGCTCTATCTGTAGGAATGCTTTCGTAATGTCTCCAACTACTGATACGGGTGCCATTCTCGATCTGATCATGATGTCCCAAAGCAAGGGCTGGGTTGGGGGGCCTGGATGCATGCATTCATTAATGGAATAATTTTCCTCTGATGGTTTTGAGCTTGCATCAAACACCATGCGTACCTTCGTGCTCACAGCTTCTTCCCTGACTACTGGTTTGTGTGGCATGTAGAATAACCTTTTTCCAGTTGGTACCTCAGGTGCTTCTTCAATAATTCCAGATTCCAATTGTTCTTTTATGATTTCATCATAGCGTATTCTAACCCCTTCATTCATCTTCCTCATTAAACTGTTCAGTCTTATTCTGCTCTGAACTTCATTTGAATTCTGTGGAACTCTTTCATCTATCCATGGAATCTTCACATTGTATTTTCCTTCTCCTATTCTCCTATCAATATCTGAATTTCATAATTTCCATCCTCACTCTCTGGAATGAATAATCCTCTCAAGTGGTTGTATTTTGCACGCAATTCTTTGCTTTTAATCCTTTCTACCTTGGAAAATTATTCTTGATCAAGTCCTATAACCTCCAATTCAAAACTCTCCCCTTTCGTTGTGTATGTGTGCAAATTGTACACAGGTCTTTTCTTCGACTTGCCCTGTCCCTCTGCTGTTCTCAGACTGCTACTTTCCCACTTTATTGGCTTCAAATTGCATTTCTCCACTGCTTTTCTACTGATGTAATTTTTTGTTGATCCAGTGTCTAATACTCCCCATACTTCCTTGCCTTTGACTTCAATAGGAATCAGTGGTAGGACACCAGGGGCGGCGGGCACAAATTTTGAAGTGCTATGACATTTCAGGAAACTGGGTGGGGCATTTTAGGCCACACCCAATTTGTGAGGTGTGAAAGAGGAGAGCCATGAAAATATTTTTACTTAATGAAAGAAATCAGTTCTGTGTTCCACCATAAATAAACAAAACAGACAACCTTTTAAATTTTACCCGGGCTGTTTGCACAAAAATCGCAACAAGGTTCTTTAATAAAGGACGGCTGTGGTGTCATGTTTATGGCTGCGGCCTTTCAATGACAGGCCTAATGTACTAAGCGGCAGTCGGCCTGTATCATAGCCACCAATGCTATGAAGTTCTCAGATGTCATAGCATCTTAGCATGGCCACTGTTCACGAAAAGGCATGAACTTTTCATTTTGAATAATATAGTATAACTTTTCTTTGAATGATCTCATATTACTAGGCATGGCCAACAAAAGTATGTGTTCTTTCCTCATATACGCAAATCCAAGAAAAATGCCGATAAACTGCTTCACTAGAATATTTTTTTAAACTAACACGAGGACATGGGCATCCTTCTTTTTTAAAGCGAAGCCGCTGGTCTTGATTCAATTTTTCTTCAGTTTGTAACAGACTAAAAAGTTTCGAGAAACTCCAACGAACAATACCAGATGCAATATGATTCATGTTTAAACCTTGGAGATCGTTATTCTAAGCATACACTCTGACTGACTGACTGACGCGAAAAGCAGATTTGACCAGTGCTATGAATTCTTGAGAATTCATAGCACTGGTCAAATCTGCTTTTCGGCATTTGAAATGACGTTGTGCTTCTGGAAAGATCGATCGTGCGTTGTTTACCGTTTTGGAAACAATGAATCCCTGTTGCGTTTGACACTAATCCGACAGCGTCTTTTGTTACTGTGGCCTTTGATTGACGAAGAAGTTGCTTCCTTCCTTCAGCGACCCTGCAGTCGATGTCCATTTTCGAATTTGGGACGCGACAAACCGAATGAATTGCTTTCGTTGTGTTGCTGCATTTTATTTTTGCTGCCGTTTTACTCGAGATTTCCAACTAAAAGCTTCTCAGGATTTAACTGGTAAGTTGCTGAGTTGTTTCTATTTGCCTTCACTAAACTCCTCTGTATCATTCTTATTTTCCTTTCGATTTATTCTTATCCGTTGTTTATAGAAATTTTTAGGGCCCTGAAATTCTAAATAAATTGACTCTGATTTGTTTGAGAGAGCTCTAATCGATGAATACTAAAATTCTAATTCGATTTTTGCAGATTTGGATGTGAAACTATAACTGGCCAGACTCGAAAACAGCTATTTTCATATTGCATTGAAGCAGGCCGTGCCGAGAAGCATGCAAATTCCCCGAAACGCTTTCTCCTCGGCATGCACAGAATTACTGTTCACGACTGGCCATCCGAAGGCTAAAGTAATGGATTTCAAGCACGTCATTTTCGTTCTGCATAACATAAACGTGTGCTCAAGCTGGAAACAATTGCTTCCACTCCACATGGATTCTAAACTGGAAACGTGCCCACCACTGAGCTGCAATTCAAAACTCCAAAGCTGTGCATTTGGTATGTGAAGCATGTGAGTGAATCAATTAAAAATTTTCATGATCTGCTGTATTTAAAACCCTTTTATATATCATGAATTTCTGATTGCGTGTTTAGATGCATCTAACTTTGGGACCCCTTTACAATTTTCACAATGCGCTTTTGTATTGCTTTCTTGGAATTCGTGTAGTGGTAAATATGTTTTTACGCATTTGATTCTATATTTTTAATATTGTATATTCTCTAATCGCAATTTCGAATTAAATGGATCCAATTATGTTTTCTGATATACTATTCAATTGCAACGCTTCTCTCCGTTCGGTTTAAATTGAGACGTTTCTGGCACGCTCAGAAGTGCACGAAAATTTGCATCGTGGAAAAATGGACCTGGAACAATCCTGGAATGGAATCAGACCTCGGGGCTTCCATGGGGGAAAGGATGGAAGTATGAGGATCAGAATCATTTCAAATTAAATCATGGGAGAAAACATGGACCTAGAACAACCTTGAAATGGAAGTTGGGATCCGGGATTCCATGGACCATGCTGTGGGGGATTGGATCCAACTTTGAAGATTTGAATGATTTCAAGTTAAATCATCAGAGAAAACATGGACCTGGAACAACCTTGGAATGGAAATCGGGACTTGGGGCTTCCATGAACCATGTGGTCGGGGAATGCTGAAACTATACATTTATATTTACATTACGTGTCCCGCGAAAATCCACTTTACCAAAATTTCATTACCCCCCCTTTACTACCCATTACTTCGTGTGTCCGACGAAGGGTCATCTCACCGAAACTCAATCAACTTTCATCAGAACCGATTGCTTAACGTGTCCGCCGGTGGATAGTTACTTTACTAAAATGTTACTAGAGTTCTATAAATCGGTAGATACGCCAAAATACAGCTGGAAGTTGACATTATTGCTCACCGTCGGAACTATCAAAGTGATAGTTTTGTGAAGTTTCTGTATTTTCGCACTGTTCACACATGCACATGTCCGCGCATAACATATTTTGCTGTTTACAGCTGCATCGACTTGTAGCACAGTTTGTTTTGCATTTTCAACTTGTGAGCTGTACAACAAAGGTAGGAGCAATGTTGTTTACGAATCCTATTGGCTAGAAGCCATCATTCCTAGATTTCAACCCGAAATCACATGGATCCAAAATTGGCTGTGTTGCACAGTCTGAGGAATACCAGACGATTGCTTGCAGTTGTGCCCTTAGAAGGTGCTGCTGAAATCACAGAATAGGAAGAGAAGCAGAAGGGAAACTCTCTGTCGGTGCTTTAGATGTTGTTGTGTTGTGAACGTCTTGGCGGGCAGGCTTGGAAAACAATGGAAAAACATTAACATCATTTTGAAAAACAAGCAGCCACACTGCCAGGCCAGACGTTACACACAACGCAAAAGTGGAAGATGACGATGGCGGTGAAAAGGCAAATTAAAATAAAATTCAAAATCAAATTCATTTTATTTAACAACAAAAACACATAGTAATTAATAGAATGCAATACAGCTTAGGTTAACTACAATGTAGGGTTTATAAGATAAGGTTCAAACATGTCAAGAAATGTTGTCAAAGACACTGAGAGATAAACGCAGAGGTTTTCGAGCCCAGTGCACGCTTCATGTTATGATAGGTTTAGTAAATCCAAAAGAAATGTTAAACTTCAACAATTTTGACACCACTTCTTACACCCAGGTCAGAACATATGCAAGTACAAATTTTAATTTTGGTGCATAAATGAATAAAGAAATATTTGATTTCTCGGCCTAGCTCGGTAAGACTCACCGCACAGAATCACTTGGAAACCAATGAAAAGTAACTTCAGGGTTCACACTTTTGTTATTTCTGCAGTTCAATGGTGAGCAGCAAAGATTTGAAACCCAATTTGCACTGGTCTTCTTCGGATTTTTAACAAAATCCAAGAATGTATTCAAAAGACACAATAAATTTCTATACTGTAGCACAGAGCACCAAAATTTTTAGATGCATTAACCTTGTTTGCACTTTTCCTATTAGCAAATGCACATAAAAAGTGTCCTTTGTGAATGAGTTGATTGCCCCTTCTGCCTTTCTCTCCCTATTCTGTGCTGAAATGCATTGGATGTTGGTGCAAGCTTTTCACAGTCCTCAGGATTGTTGCAAAAAAAGTACCATCTTACCTCTGCTAATGTCGAAATTGCATTGATCTTGGCACAATAAGTAGCCACTATAAATTTCTCTGTCTCCAGCGCAGATCCTATTGGTCTGTTGTCAAGACAGCAGATAGCTGATATTGTATCATCTCGCAGCTTCAGAAAAACTTTAGACCAATATCCTTTACCTTTTCCATAAAACATTCACATCCTGTAAGGGCGTGAAAAGCGATTGATGCTTTTGACCTCTTTTCCCAGAGGGCATCAAATATTTCTCTTACTGACATGTTTCTTTCTTGACTCACGGTTGCTTTGAGTAGTCAGTCGGCAAATGAGACCAGAATGACGAGCACACCTGTATCAGGGAGTGTATTTGCATTTCATCATCTTCTTCATGTAAGGAACTGGGCAGTAGTGTGTGCCACACTATAACCGTGTCAGCTCCTTTATGGTTGTTGGATCTGCAACAATCAATGTTACCCACTGTCTCTCCATTTGCGCGTATAAGAGACTTCAGGTTTTATTTTTTCTCGAAATGATTGATCACATTCTTTGCAAGATACTCTGTCAAACGTTCGCTCACTTGACAAAAGTTTTGTCATCGAAATCTTCTGAATGTTCATTTTGTGTGCAATTCTTAAATTAATCGCTTTTTGGTCACCTTTGCATGTCATGCGGGTATTTTGTTTCAACAAACCATCTTTGTAGGTGTCGAACACCAGATGTAAATTATTGGGCTGGTATATCCCGTTGGGGCAATAGTCCCCTAGATAGCTTCCCAGTCTCCCCGCTTCCTACGGGCATGCATAAATCTGTGAGATGTTAAATATGAATGTGTTCGAGGCATATAAGTTGTTTCTGAAGTTTACCCTTGTATTCTGATTAAACACTGCATTAAATATCTGACGTCATCATTACGTCATCTCTTAAGGGGTATGAAAATATTCAAAAAAGCATACGCAATGATTAAATGTGATTAAATAAGTCGATTTAGATGACAAATGGCACCATTTAACTGTTTAATGAACCATAAATCTGTGTTATCAAATGCGAGAATATGACGTCATGGCACGTCAAAAAAAATGACGTCACATAAAGATGGTGCGAAATACCTCTTGGAAACATTGATTTTTGGATTCTCGGTTAAATTTGCGATAAGAAAACATTACAAGATCTATAACACGAAAATAGAGCGAGACCTAAATAGCTGACAATTTGATTCCAAATACAAACCACTTCCAGGCCCAGCAATCCAAACACTGGAAGAACCTTTCTCTTCATATGTTTGATTCTGCCGAAGCATAAAAGGGCATGGCACTTGGTCAACATTAAAACGTCTTTCTGGCTTCCAATGACCCCATTTTGTCACATTTTTGGTCACACTTCCAAAGTCCCTTCTTAAGTGTTGATGGAATTTCTGAATAGTAGACAGCAGTGCATCATCTCCTTGCTTTTTCTTGTTTGTTTTTCTCTTTAGAGATATACCATTTT
Organism: Sanderia malayensis; assembly: GCA_013076295.1. NCBI lineage: Eukaryota > Metazoa > Cnidaria > Scyphozoa > Semaeostomeae > Pelagiidae > Sanderia > Sanderia malayensis. The sequence goes on along the minus strand of RQOL01000690.1, from coordinate 83,495 downwards.
TTGAAACAAACCTTCTCAACCAGTTCTGAGACCCGACATTTTCTTGCAAAGCTTTTTCTGCATTTGTCCATTTACTAAGCATTGACTTGTTAATTCTCTGCTACAAATTTATATTTATCATTTATTCCCGTGCTTTTGAAGACTTACTCTAAATGGTTTAGAATGCTTAACTTGAAAATGTCAAGTTAAAAGTTGTTCAACGACCATGTCCTTTGTTTCTGTTAGGTGCTTCTTGACTTTCGACCAGCGCTGAAGTTTCTCCAGCAGTACACACATGTGGAAATGGACACCACCATCCTGATGACTTTCCATGCAGCAAGCCCACTGTAATATCATGGCAGTAGTGACTGCATGGAATGCGGCAGCAACTGTTTCAGAGAATGACCTCCTATCATATTGTCCCGTGTCTGCCTTGCTTTATGTTATTGGGTAAGCCCTTCTGACATTGTCAACATTTAATGATGATGCCATTATGATAATAATGTATAAACGATGTAGAAAGGCTAGTGAGCATGCAGTTGTGAAAAATAGCAGTAATTGATTGTAACCGTCATGTTATGCGAAATAAATTTGAATTTGAAATTGCCTGCTGTTTTACTATTGTTTTCTTATGGTATTGACATTGCCAGGATTTCACCCCTTGCCGAGAGACATTTTTAAAGGACTGGCATGTTTCAAGGGCAATCACTTTTGACAGATATGCCACAATTAATCAGATTACATAGTTCAAGTATTTCTATATCATGCAGGTAATAAATAATATTTTGCTCACAAAGTTTACTCTTTCCACGTGACTATTCAATACCTTTTTGTCCAATGCATGTGTAGCATTGTTCTCATTTTTTGCTCCAAGTTCACGAACATCCGTTTTTCAGACACTTATAAAATTTTCAGACTCCTTGTTTTCACAATATGTTCACAATACCTTGTTCTCTTTGCGAAAATTGTTTCCACAAAAAAACAATTTGTATCGGACAACACGGCTACTTAGAGCTCCATTTGGGCCGAAAATCGGACAATCACATCGCATGACGTCATCAATATGATATAGGAAATTTTTGACATGGTCATAGAGATCAGCGCCCTTAAAAACCCAGAAAACACGAAAACCAGCTTTATAAATGATGTGTTTGAAGAATTTGATAGGGACAAAAGTCCTCGAACACACAGGATTTGAGCCAGTTTTACACGCATATCGTAAATCCTCGAATTGGCCCCCCTCGAATACGCCCCCACCCTAGGACTACAAATTGTTAATAAGCCCCCTGCCTCAAAAAAGCCCCCACCCCGAACATGCTGATATTTGCGTATAGCGAGTTCGAGAAAATGTTGTTTTTCTAACCATTTTTTCACCAATATCTGAGCATTCTTCTGCTTATCTGTGTATGCAAAATACTTTGCTGGAATAACTAAACCAATTTCCCGTTTCTTTTCCCAGTAACAACATCAAATTTTGTGCCATATTTTTTTTGTGTTTTTCAGACACTTTTATAACATTTTCAGACTCCTTTTTTGGCAATATGTTCACAATACCTCGTTCTCTTTGCCAAAACCGTTTCCACAAAAAAACAATTCTTATCAGACAACAGGACCACTTTAGAGCTGCATTTGGGCAGAAAATGGGACAATCACGTGGTATGACGTGATACGTACAATATAGAAAATGTTTGACATGCTCATTGAGATCAGCGCCCTTGAAAACCCCAGAAAACACGAGAACCAGTTTTATAAGTGATGTGTTTGAAGAAATTGATACCAGACAATAGGGGACAAAAATCCTGTTTGCCCTTTAGACAAAGGAGAATCAATTCGAACAACTGAGAAAAACTACCGTCCTGTTAGTATCCTTGACACATTCTCTAAAATATACGAGAAGATCATCAAGAAACAACTTTATTGTCATATAGAAAATACCTTGGCGGTTTTTATAGCTGCTTAGAAAAAATAAAACATAGCATAGCACACACAACACGTTTTAATTTAATCCCCAGAAGACTGGAAAGAAAAGCTTAACAAAAAGCATATTGTTGGTGCTGTTCTTATGGACCTATCCAAAGTAATTGACTGTATTCCACATGATTTACTAATTGCAAAGCCTTACAACTATGATCTAGATGAAATCTCTGTAGTATTTATTTATTCGTGTCTAAAACGCAGAGAACAAGCATTTCAAATAAATAAGGCATATAGTTCTTTTGAAACAATTTTGTCAGGGGTTCCACGAGGCTCAGTACTAGGACCTATTTTATATAATTTTTGTATTAATTACCTTTTTTATTTTATAACACAAGCTACACTTTACAATTAGGCTGAAGATAAGACACTATTGTATTTCTCCAAGACCATACCACACCTTATACATGCTTTGGAACAAGAAACAAATATTTCTTTAAAATGGCTAGAGAACAATTATACGATAGCCAATCCAGAAAAACTTCACGCATTGATAATTAAGAAAACACAAAAAAATATCAGTAGCAAACTCATCAATATTAAGGATGAACAAATCAAAACTGAACAACAGGTGAAATTATTGGGAGTAAATATTGACTGTAAGCTAAATTTTAATCCTCATATCTCTCAACTCTGCAAAAAAGCTGCAACCCAACTGAATGGTTTTAAAGTGACTGAAAAAGTTTTTAGACTTCAAGGAGAAAAAGGTACTAGTAGAAAGCTCTGTATTCTCAAATTTTAATTACTGCCCATTGGTATGGCATATCTCATCATTCAAGTTGTTAAACAAAATAAAACAGAGGGCTTTAAGATTCGTTTTCAATGATCAAACAAGCTCATACAGTAATTTGTTAATATAGTCAGAAAAATTGTCCATGCATGTTGGCCGATTAAGGTCATTATGCATGGAAATTTTCAAAACATTGAATAACTCGAATCCCTCGTTTGCGAAAAATATCTTTCGAACCAAGCAGGTTAGCTATTTAACTTGTAATTCAATCAACCTCCAACATTACAAACCAAATCAGGTAACTTATTAAATTGTTCACTACTAGACAAAATTTTTCAAGTATAATAGCATCTCTGTAAATTAAGAAAGTACAAGTTGGAACAATACCACACATTGATAAAGTCACGAAAAAACATAGGGATAAAAATTAAATATATAATTTGACATTAGTAGAAATATGTGAAAGTTGACTAAATCTTAAACTGAATCCTCATTACTTCCCACAAGCTTTGATCAAGCTGCAATGAACATGTTCTCTTCATGTTCTTGATTTCATCAATATTGTCAACATCATTGTGCAGCACAAGATTCTAAGCCTCCATTGGAAGATAAAATCATTATGTCAGTATTTTAGCATAGTAGCCTAACACCGACCATTGAGGCTCCTGATACATGTGACCATGGCTGGAAAGTTGTTAAAGATGTTAAACATGCAGTCTCCATTCTGTGGATGGATTTGCCTCCTGCCCCTGCTGGCATTCTTGAAAACTTCAAATGTGCACGCAAATCAGGATGCTTAACAAATCGTTGTTCGTGCTTCAAGGGTAATCTTGGCTGCACTTCTCTTTGCAAATGCTCTTGTTGCACCAATTGAACTGATATTGCTGGCTCAGAAAGTTAACTGGAAGATGGTGAATCAGAGTTAACTGACAATGAAACATTAAATGTTCCCATGCTGCTAAATCCTGTTTCAGAGACAAATTTGTAAGCTCCTCTCACAAAACCACTATCTCGAAAACTTGTTTGTGCCATTCTTTTAATGTATTTTGGAAACGCACCAAAATCATGAGGATACACCCTTCATTAAAAGAATGAAAAATGGAATCTTGATCAACATAAACTGACTTTTATGTTAGAAATGACGTAATATCCAAACATGAAGTATTTAAGCCTTACTTTTATCTTTCCTTGTGCTATTAATCAATGTGGCAGAATTATAGTTTTGTTGCTAGATTTAATTGCGTGTTCTCTCTACATCAATTTCCGGATAACTTTAACAGAAAAATCGTACACTTACTATTTCACAAGAGATGTACTTAGAAAACGTTCTAAAACACTTTAACATGATAGATTGTAAGCCAGCTGCTACACCAATTGATCCCAATCAAAATCTTATCAAGCAGAATGATAATGATCAATCTGTTAATTTAGAAGATTACCACGCTGTGATTGGATGTTTCACATAAGCTATGACAATTTCAAGACCAGATTTAGCTACTTCAGTGAGCATTTGAAGCAAATTCATGTCAAAGCCAGTGAAGAATCATTGGAAAGCTGTAAAGCATGCACTAAGGTACGTCAAAGGATCATGAAATGTGGGATTGAAGTTTGATGCTACAAATTAGACATCTATCCTGGCGGGGGATATTGTTGAAAGGAAGTCAACCTCGAGATATGTATTTCAGCTATGGGGAGGTACAGTAAGCTGGCGCAGTAAACAGCAAGAAATAGTTGCATTATCATCTACTGAAGCCGAGTATATAGCTCTCTCTGTTGCTGCCCAAGAGCTCATGTGGTTGAGATATTTCCTTAAAGATTTGGGGTATGAGCAATAAGTTAAGGTACTTAATGAGGACAATCAGGGTGCAATTGCTCTTTCAAAGAATCCCGGCAACCACTCCCGCAACAAAGACATTGACGTGAGATTGCATTATATCTGAGATCTTGTTGAAAAGAAAAAATCCAAGCAAAGTATTTTCCTACAAATGTTATGCTAGCTTATAAGGAAAGGACATCTTTGTCCGAGGTTCGTAGAACTTTGCAAACAACTCGGAATTGCCAATGTTTGATGAACATTTTATTATTACTATTATTGTTATCATTGTTCTGTTGATAAAGCTAAGAAAAGACACAACAAGTGGGAGTGTTAGAAATGACGTTGTATCCAAACATGAAGTACCTAAGCCTTTATCTTTCCTTGTGCTCAATATGGTAGAATTATAGTTTTGTTGCTAGATTTAATTGCGTGTTCTCTCTGCATCGATCTCCCACATAACTGTAACATTTTATAGGTAGTTTTCTATCGTGAAAATAAACAAAATATGATTTTCAAAACTCCTATTTATGGACTGCAACACTATTTGGATTTTCGAGGCATATATTTTGTGAACAAGACCACACTAACTTTAGCCCTGTCTTAATTGCTGGAATGAACCCTTTTTATTATTTACGTAGAGCCTTTGGACTGAATGAGCTATTAAAGAGGTCAAACTCTAATCATTTTGCAACCAATGGGAAATGTGAGCGAGGGTAACATCCTCAAATGGAGACTAGTTCTATATCCTGAAAGTTCTATACTCAGAAGGTAGAATGGATTCCCGTGAATATATACCCAATGTTTTAAGAATGCATCAGCTATCATAGGCACAGTTTGATCCTTTAAAGGTATTGAGTTTGTACTCTCTTTAAACAACTAGAAGTAATTTTTTCCCCTTTGGAAACATTTTAGAATGCTTTTGCAATAGTCGAATTTTTTTATTGTTCTTCCTTCAACTGTGATTTAAAGTTGTCATGATTCACAAATTATGCATATATCTTGTTACCGAATTCTGATAATGGCTGTTGCTGAGCTGCATTAAGATTTAGAGATAAAGCGTCACCTTTAACATTTTATCTGCAGGGAATGTATTGGATGGAATTTTCATATTCTTCCAATTCTGCAATCCATCACGCAAATTCTTTTGGGATGACTGCAGGGCTGTGGAAAAATAGGCAATACGATGTTGGTTCCCATCATTACCGAGTTCAGAAAGTACGCCTCCGACAGCGTAATTGCTAGCATCTACTTCGATGAAAAATGTGTTACCAAGTCGTGGAAATTTCAACACAGGTTTTGAGGCTAGCCTTTGTTTCAACGTGTTGAACGCACTTCCACAAATATCAGTCCAGTTGAAAGGTATGCTTTCAGTTGTAAGTTCGTTTAAGGGTTGCGTGAGTGCAGAAAAATTGGGAATAAACGCTGTATAAAAACCACAAAGGCCGAAAAAACCCTTCAAATGTTTCCTGGTAGTTGGTGTCTGGAATGAATTAAAGCATCAGTGACTCGATCTTAAGGAGTAATGGCCGCTAGTGAGGGCTGAAAACCGAGAAAATTGACTTGTTCGCTGGCAAAAACACACTTTGATAATTTAAGCGAGATGCCAGAGAAGCGTAGTCTTTCAAAAATGTTTTTTAAGTCTTGCATGTGGTCGTCGAAAGACATGCTAAAAATAACAATGTCGTCCATATATGCTAAGATCCTATCTGAGGGCAAACCTGCTAAACTGATGTCCATCATCCTTTGATATGACGCTCCTGCATTGCATAGCCCAAAAGGTGTTACGTTAAATTCATATTTTCCATGTGGCACCAAAAATGCAGTCTTTTCCTTTTCTTCTTCCGCTAAGGGAATCAACCAATACTAATAATCTCATTTTGTAACATTTGTGGAACTTGTACATCAATCTCTTTATTCCAAGCATAGGGTATACAATGAGGCTTGTTACAAACTGGCTAAGCCTCGTTGGTTATAATATGATGTTCCATATGTTTAACCAATGTAGGATTTTTGAGATTAGACGCGTAAACATCTAAGAATTCCGATATCAGGGACCGAACTTGTGATTTATCATGGTTTGAGGGTTCTGGTCCAAACACTATACCACTGGGATCAATACAAGTTTGCCCTTGTTCTTCCAGAACCGCTACAGATTGGGCAGCCTGGAACAAATGACTGACATGTTTTCTTGAATACAGAACAATTTTATCATTGGTTACATTCAATAATGATATTTGAAAAACACCCTCTAGGTTAGGGATTACCCGACAACGTGTGGCATATACTCCTCGTAATCCCTGTATTGATACTGGTTCGTAATCTGCGGTAATCAAGCCAAGTGATTTTTTGAATGCAAAGTTCACAAGGCTTTCAGAACACAGGGGAAGCAATGTTTTTTCTTGGGTCGTGACTTGTACTTTATCTATAAAATACTCACACTTGGACCAGGTTGTTCCTAATTTTACAGCATTATTTTGGCAATCAAATTCGACTGACGCAAATTTAGCCAAAAAGTCTCGGCCCAATAATCCATGTTTGTATGTTTTCGAACCCAAAACTTTGAAATTTTAGATTAAGGACTTACCATTGACTTGAACGAAAATTTCGACTTAACCGATTATATCCATATTATTTCCAGAAGCATCCACGAGGTTATGAGTGATGTGAGTTATTTTATCAACAAAACAAAATGTTTCCAAACTGCCAGAATCAATAATGAAGCAACTTGCTCCAGTGTCAAGTAATGCGTTTATAAAAATGTTATCCAATTGGACTCGTAAAACAGAAGAAAATTCCTCAGAAATGGGAAACGTCTCTTGTTTGCCTAGTCATTGGTACTTTGGGCAGGCTTTGTCCCAGGCATCGTGGGCTAGAGCACCACAAGCTTGGCAAAACGGTTGTGACATTGCCTAAAGAAATGGTCTGTGCTTTGACAAGTGCAGAATTTCTTTGGTTGTTGGTTATAATTGGAATTCGGGCTGTTTGGTTTTTTCTCCAATTTTGGCGGCCAAAATTGCGCTGGTTTCTTCCCCCACGACCTCTGTTAAAACGATTCCCAACAAAATTTGCTTCTGGAGGTTCTTCTTCTCGCGCCTGACCTGATGGTGATATCTTTACATGAAGAACAATGATTTGTCTTGTTGTTTTTTTCACCTCTTCGTGTGTTGTTTGTAATGGCGGCAATAGGCATGGTAATTTTATATCTATGTGGCAATAATTTATCTGCGAGTTTGTAATAATTAGATTTATAATCTTGTTTTTGCAATTTGCGTACAAGTATCAGTCATAAAGAAGGCTAAGCGGTCTGGTTATTTCCAAGATTTCATGAAAGAGCTGGATGAATGGGCAAATACTCTACCTCCTGTTTAGACCAGGCTGAGAAGACGTAGGGAGCAACCCAAGGGGGAACTTTATCTGCATATACTTTTCTAATGCAGAATTTCACGCTGATTCCGAAAATCTTTGGTAAACGGGCGTTACCGGATGCAAACAGAAGTTATGGGCGTGGTTTTGGGCGTTAGTGGGCTAAAATGGTTCTTTGCGATAATGCAGAGAGGTTTCCCTTTGTACACTTTTACGTGATATTCTACGTGATATTTTATGCTGATTCAAAATGTTTGATAAGCGTGTGCACTTTAATGAAAAAAGAGGTTTGGGTGTGGTCATGGGCGTGGTCATGATCAGTGTGGTTATGGGAGTTGCGCATATCTGCAAAAATTTTTTGCACATAGGGCAGAAAAAGAGTAAGTTTTCTTTCTCTCGTGTTGATGATCCCCGCGCTGTGCGCTCAGGCACGTTGGCGAAGCCACTGTTTCTTTTCAGGGTATAGTTATGGTACGGTAGTTATGGTATGGTATAGTTACGATAACGGAAAGTTCTATGCTTACGGTATTTCCTCGACTAAACGCCCCCGTCGATTAAAAGCCCCCCTCGATTAAACGCCCCCTTAGGCTACCAACTTTTGCAATAAACGCCCCCTCGATTAAATGCCCCCTCTTTGTGCAAAACTATGGCGACTTTCATTTTCTACGTTGTTGCTCGATAAAGCAAGGCTCAACTAAACCATTTTCTCTTTTTCTGGACCCAATGGCAGAGCCTGTGATCTTGTACTTTCTAATAAACGCCCCCCTCGAATAATGGCCCCCCTCGATTAGGCGCCCAAAAAGTGCCGAGATTAATAAACGCCCCGGGGCGTTTACTCGAGAACATACGGTACTTGTTTAATAAATTTAAATATTTCTCTGTGTCATGTGGCGTTGTCTCTTTCTTACAATTTATGTAAACAGCCATGATAAATTTGGAAGGTGTTGAGAGCGCAGATTTCAATATTTTCCCACAGCCACAGAACTAACCTTTAGATTATTTATAGGTATTCATCCTGTGTTTTCTTCTATTTTAAGAACTCGTGCTATGAATATCTATAATGTTGCATTGTAAAGTCTTGTGTTTTACTATCAGTCGAAGATGGAGTGTGTTGTTCATTACACGTATTTTGATAAAAGTTACAGTAAATTAAAGGCACTCTCCACTAACCAATATGATCGTTTAGTTGAAGCAAAAAAATTCACTTGGAATCATCATTTGAAAACAGACATACACAGCAATGCCTCAGCCTTCCTGATAATGGTTTCGATGTAGCGAAGCATGGAGTACACTTGGAGCCATGCTACAAAAAATTCACTGGGATAATTTCATCTTTGAAACAGAAGACACCTCATTCACACCCGGAATCAACAAGAGCAAAGCGTGCAAAACTTGATGAACCTGCCGGATTTTTTCCGAAATTATGTTCTTTCTGCAAACAAACGAGGAAAGCATTTAATAAGAAAACGTATTTTCCATACAAGATCACAACTGTTGACGCAGAGCAGAAAATTAAGGAGGCAGCCCTACTGAAAGAAGATGAGCAACTTTTACTTTATGTAAGGGATGTTGATTTGATTGCTAAAGAATTTATGATGCACAAGCTTTGCTACAACAATTATGTGCGACAGATTACAAAAAAAGGAGACGATGAAAGTAAAGATTTTCAATATCAAAGAGAGTTAGGTGACTTCAATGCAGTCAAAGAAGTTATCCATAATGCTATAATCATAAATAACCAAGTTGTATCAATCACCACCCTACATAGATTGTACCAAGTTGGATATGGTTCACAGTTTGAAAGAAGTTATCGTGCAAAACTGAAGAAAAGGATTATAGATGAGTTTCATGATGAACTTGTTGTAAATTATTCGTTTCGCAGAACAACAGAGCCAAAAAACATCAGAGTTTCTCTGTGAGTAAATCATAGGTAATGCAATGACAGGAAGAAGTTTATTTATACAATTAAGGGTGTGGCTGAAAACAATAAACATGAACTATAACATACAAAGGACACAATACATGACAATACATAATGCCACATACCCACGCTCAAATACTACAAATTCCAAAATGGATATTATTCATTTCAACACTCCCACTTAATATTCATTTTTTTTTTAAAGTTTCAAACAAGTAAAATATTATTTTGCAAATGTTCAAAAGTTATACGAGGCAATGGCTTTGTCAAAATGTCTGCCATCATTTCCTTTGTTGGGCAATATTGAACTTCTACGAGGCCATTCTGGACTGCTTCACGAATGAAGTGATGTTTTATTTCGATATGCTTCGTTCTTGCATGTGATACAGGGTTCCTTGTCAAAGCAATAGTTCCTTGGTTATCTTCAAAGATTGTCATCGGTTTAGACTGATCCACGCCGAGATCACACAAAAGACGTCGAAGCCAAATCGCTTCCTGAGTTGCATTGCTGATCGCCATATACTCGGCTTCTGTTGTCGACAACGCAACTGTGGATTGTTTCTTGCTAAGCCAGCTCACAGGGCCATTGGCAAACATAAACAAATTACCAGTGGTAGATCTTCTATCATCCAAATCTCCTGCCCAGTTAGCATCCGAGAAACCATGTATCAAATCTTCAGAGAACGAATACACAATACACAAATCTTGCGTCCCTTTCAAATAACGAAGTATTCGCTTTGCAGCTGTCAAATGTGCCTCTGATGGTTCATTGCAAAATTTGGACACAACACTTACAGCTTGAGCAATATCTGGCCTTGTTGTAATGGCAGCATACAACAAACTTCCAACAATTGATTGGTATAAGATTCTGTCAACAGGCTTGCTGATTCCATCGTTCTTTACTAGCTTTGCGTTCATATCAGCTGGAGTTGCGACCGGATTTGCATCAGCCATCCGATACCTTTCAAGCAATCGTTGTATATACAGCTGTTGATGTACCTTTATTTCTCTAGCATCTTTGTTTTGAATTACACTCATTCCAAGACAGTAGTGAAGCTCTCCTAAATCTTTCATTTGAAAACGTGCAGATAAATCTACTTTCAGTTTTAACAATTCTTCAATCGAACTTCCAATCAAAATAATATCATCGACATAAACAGCAATAATAAGTATTCCTTCTTCAGCATTTTTAACAACTATGCAGGAATCAGCAGTTACTTGCTTAAGTCCAATCTCTTCCATGTAACTTTTAAACTCAAAGTTCCAACATCTCGATGACTGTTTCAATCCATAAATAGATCTGCGAAGACGACAAACCAGCTCCTCTTTTCCTTGTATCACATATCCTTCAGGCTGCTCCATATAAATTTCTTCATCCAAATGACCATTTAAGAACGCAGTTACCACATCCATTTGGTGTATATGCCAACCATTTTTAACACACAAGGCGAGTAAAACTCTGATTGAAGAGAATTTTACAACTGGAGAAAATGTTTCATCATAATCAATACCATGTTTTTGAGAATATCCTTTCGCCACAAGACGGCTTTTAAATCTCTCAATGTTACCATTTTCGTCATACTTTATCTTAAAAATCCATTTACACCCAATCGGCTTGCGGCCTGACGGCAACTTTTCTAATTTCCACGTTTCATTTTTCATTAACGACTCGTACTCAGCATCAGTAGCTGTTCTCCACTTCTTTGCCTGATCACTGGACAAAGCTTCTTTCAGAGTAGATGGTTCCAAATATTGAGAAGACATCATTGCAAGATGCTCAATTTTAGCATCAATGGAAACATCGGCCTGATCTTCAAACATGAAGCGAATCGGTTTCGTCTTCTTTCGTTCAGATCTTCTTACTTCTTTGGATTCAACTTCTCCTTTCTGTTCGTTGTCATTTGTCGTTGTCTGTTCATTTGTTTGAATTGGTGTTGTCTTCTTTTGTTCAGATCTCATCACTTCCTTTGAATGGACTTCTGGCTCACATCGATCACAATTCTGACAAACAAGGTCAGTTGTTTTAGAAAAAACAAACTCATATTCATTAAACTCCACATCACGTCGTTTGTAGAGTTTTCCATTTTCATCTACAAGTCTGTAACCCTTCGTATTGAGATCATAGCCAACAAATCTCAGCTTTTGGGCTTTACCATCCAGTTTGCGACGTAAGACATCAGGTTTTAGAGCATAGGCTATACATCCGAAAACTCGAACGTGACTGGGATCTGGCTTCTTCCCATACCAAATTTCGTAAGGCGTAATATTGCTATCAATAGCTCTGGTAGGTAGTCTGTTCTTCAAGTAACAAGCATAGGCAAGAGCTTCAGCCCAATACTTCTTCGGAAGTCCTGCATGAGCTAGCATCGATCTTGCCTTTTCACATAGTGTGCGATTAAGTCTTTCGGCCACTCCATTTTGCTGAGGGGAATAAGGAACAGTGCTTTCATGACGAATTCCATTCTTTCTCAAGTACTCCTCAAATTCTTTTGACATGTATTCTCCTCCATTGTCTGTTCTGAGAGTTCCAACCTTGTGGTCACAGCTACTTCTCGTTGAAGCTTCAAACAATTTGAACTTTTCCAGAACTTCCGACTTCTTCCTCATGAAATAAACGGCAACACACCTGCTATAGTCATCAGTAAAAGTCACAAAATACTTCATTCCTCCAATGGATTCACATTGCATTGGACCACATACGTCACTGTGCACCAACTGAAGCTTACGAGTTGCACGAATTCCAACATTTTTGAACGGTTTTCTTGTCATCTTTCCAGCAACACATCCTTCACAAAATGACAAATCCCCAGGATTCTTAACATTGATGCCGTTCACCACATTGCCTTTGATTATCCGGGACAACATCTGTTCATTCACATGTGCGAGTCGTTGATGCCATAAATCTACATCGTTAGACTTACAATTAACCAAATTTGCACTTTCAACTTCAACAGTTTCACATTGTAGAATAAACAATTTTTTACGTACAGTTCCCAGTCCTCTAAGGTGTCCACGGCTGTCAAATATTTTACATAGATCATCCTTGAATTCAACTTTCATGCCTTTATCTGTAACCGCTTTTACTGAGAACAGATTTATTTTGAGGGCAGGAACATATAGGACACGCGTCATTGGTGTACTCCCACTGGAACCACATTCCAGCTGGGTTTTTAACATCACCCTTCCGCATCCTTGAGCAAACACAGGTCGTCCATCAGCAAGTCCAACCAACTGAGGTTTTTGAAACTCGTGGAAATCCCGTAACACTGCCTTGTTCCATGTCATGTGACTGGTCGCTCCAGAATCAATCAACCATTCGTCGCACTGGTCAGTATTTACCGGAGTGTCACCACGCTGCGTTGTAAAAGCACATTCATCATCAGAGCTTTCCTCTTGCGTTGAGAACTTTGCAGAGTGAATAATTTTAGGTTGCTTTCCCTTTGAACCTTTGTACGCATTAATTGGACAGTCTCTGTGAAAATGACCAAGCTGACCACACCCAAAGCATTTCATTCCAATTTTCTTCTTTGTTGATTTTCTGTGAGTTCCCATTAGTGCTGCATCTGTATGGCTTCTATTGACTCCCCTCATCTTCGAGTCTTCGTGAATTAGAGCCTGCTGTACTTCTGTCAGAGATAGATAATCGGTTCTAGCTTCCAGAGTTGTCACCAACGTATCAAAACTTCTTGGAAGACTTCCTAGCAAAGTCACAACCTGATCTTCCTCTGTTATCTCACACTCAATTGCAGCTAATTGATCAGTGAGTTCTTTCATGCTCTTCAGATGGATTTGTAACGATTCCCCTTCTTGCATTTCCATTCTGAAATATTTCTTCTTGAGAAATATTCTGTTCGACAAGGTGTTTCTTTCAAATTGGGTTGCCAGCGCATACCAAGCTGCTTTAGGCCCTTCAGTCCTTGTAACAAGATACATCAACGCAGGTTCAACGGCCATTACGATAGTAGTGAATGCCTTCTGCTTTCTTTCTTGAAAATTAATCAGGGCTCTTTGATTCCATGCTGGATCTGGAATTTCTTCTCCGCTCACAAGTTTCCATAACTGCTTAGCCTTTAACACATGGCTCATTTGAAACTTCCAGGTAATCCAATTACCTCCATTTAGTTTCTCCACAGACCATCTTTCTGCTTCAGCCATTTCAACTTGACAAATACTAACGCACTAAAGCATACTCTGGGCCCATAACCTGTTGTAAATTATTCGTTTCGCAGAACAACAGAGCCAAAAAACATCAGAGTTTCTCTGTGAGTAAATCATAGGTAATGCAATGACAGGAAGAAGTTTATTTATACAATTAAGGGTGTGGCTGAAAACAATAAACATGAACTATAACATACAAAGGACACAATACATGACAATACATAATGCCACATACCCACGCTCAAATACCACAAATTCCAAAATGGATATTATTCATTTCAACAGAACTTATTTTCCTAAAAATTGACAATGCTACACTAGAGGTGGTCGCTAGCACTGCAGGACTAGAAGCTACAATTGTTGTTAATGACAAGGAAAAGATCTTGAGGCTTGCTGCCGAGCACCTGAGGGATGACATAATTGTGTATGCATCAACTCTAGATGTAATGGTCTGGCCACCAAACAGTGAGGCACTGAGTAGCCGGGAGCATAATTTACCCCAAAGTGCAACCAGCTTTTTCACTCTCCTGTTAAAGTCAACAGGTAACAATGTTACCAATACGACAAAACGCTTAATTGATTCATATACTGCTGACATGATACACGGTGTTACTAGAGGGAAGGTTATTACTTTGAAACACTTTCTACTTGGCGTAGGCCTTCATAATTTGACTGGGCTTAAAATGCCTATTAAGATTCTTTCACATTTGGGCCACTCAATAGACCCCTTTCACAATTACGTCACACCATAAGTCACCAATGTGAAAACGAGGCAACCGATGTAATGTCATTTTCTTTCTGATACTTCTCCACTGCAAACATGTGTCATCATTGCGATTAAAGTACTCTATAGTTACAAAATGAGTTAAAATCAGTAGCGAACACCTACCTGATATAGCCAAAGATATTTTGAAGGAGAAAAACTAACTTGGGGACGTCAATGTGCGGCTATTGCGTATTGAGGCTACTTTTATGGTGATGGGTCACGCACCCACCGGCATAAGTGTCTTTAATCTTCCGTAGTCAAATTTTGAGAAACATCATTTTTGCACTTTGATTAAAAGTGGATGGCATGGACAGTTTTAAAGTCAACAACGCAATCTATTTATATGGAAAATACTTTACACCATCTCACATAAAACGAAATATTAGACACTATCTCCTTTGGTAAAACATCCACCCCACCACCATTATCAGATACTGGCTCAAATTTTATCTGTTTATAAATTTAAGAAACCGTTTATGTAAACTAAAACTAGTTTATTACATTAATAAAAATTAACTATTTTATTAAGTTATTTGCTAACACTTCCCCATTAGCGAAAGCTGCCATATAGATAATATACATTATGAAATAAATAATGTATGTAAACCCAAATCACTGGCACCTAAATCCTGGTGCTGTATGTTCTTTAAATCTAAAAGCTGATACTGTGATACTGTTCCTTCAACAACAACTAAAAGCAAAGAACAAAAGTTTCCAGCAGATCTAATATCAATATTTCCATGCTCATTCATGGGTACATCTGAACAATCCCCAAGTTTCAGTGATGAGATTGATCCTGATAATGACTATCCATTGGAATAGTCATGTCCTTTACTGTTTCAATGCAAATTGATTTTGATGCCAACTTTCCTACCCATCATCCAATTGAGTCTGGCAAGTTGGAAAATGATATAATGCACTTTTATTTTGCAACCAGTGAAGATTTCGAATTTCAAATTGCAGAAACATCAGTCAAAATTAGCTCATTAGAAAATCAAATGCAGCAGCCACAGTTGTAGCTAACAAAAGTCAAAGCATCTATTTGTTCAATTAAAAAGTTGAAGTCAGATAATCCCACAAAAACGTTTTACACTGGCTTCGCAATTCTTGAACATTACTGGCAACAAAAAATCAAATATTTTGAACCTTCAGTCCACCAAGCACAACACTGGCGTGGCAGGAAACCTTTTTATTGCTTCGAAAATCCTCTAGCTAAGTCCTTTCGCAATTTTAAGGGTTCATTCTTGTTCTGATGAGACTAAAAGTTGGTTTGTTTCTCTAGGTTCGGGTAAAGCTTTGTTTGGCCTATAGACCAAAGTGTTGCCATGCGCGACGAAATTTGCTGGGGTGAAAACAATCACGCTCGCGCTGTGCACTGAGTAGTGCTTCGTGGATTACATCGCTTTTTTCTGCTATTTTGTTCACGAAAATGTCCTATGAGTACTTTGATATGTTGGATGGAGAAGCTAAGAGTCATTATTTACAAAAAATTACAACAATCAAGCTCAAAGAATGCCCATACCGACTGCCAGCAGACGTGTGTGTGAATGCTCCAACTGATTGGCCTAACGTCGAATATCCTGATATCTACGAATATTTGATAAATATCATTAAAGCTTCATCCCATATAAACAGGGTTGTTTCACGCAACACTTGTGCTCTTCGGCTATGTCTCTTGACATTGCATGTTGATTCCAGCTTCAATGGTATTGGAGTTTGGAATTGCGAATGCGATGTTCTGTCCTCAATAAGCAGTGTAGCTGCAATTCCTGACCAAGCCATACACTGAACTTTGTGCCCAGATGCGTGAAGGTTACGAACCAACGTGTTGTAGAGAAATGTTTTCCCTGTGCCAGCTGGTCCGTCGAGAAAGTGACAGTTCTGTTCAGATTGCGTGTCAATTGCTCCAATAATGGCTGTGTAAACAACTCGTTGTTCTGGATTCAACGCAGCACGCATTTCTTCTCCTTGCTCTCTTTCGTTTTCAACATCCATGTGATCTTCCTCTGAACACAAAAACAACAGTTTTCATTTGCAATAGCTTGCTGCCGCTGTTCCTCCAATATTTCACCCATGCTTCGAAAATGTTGTGCAAATCGATTGACTGCCATTAATTCATTCTGGAGAAGTGCAACAATGTCCAAATCAAGACGCTGTTCTCCTGCAGTGTTTTGCCGTTCCTGCAATGCTTGTTGCGTATCCATGATGTATAGTTCTGCATATTTTCTGGATCTGTCTGTTTCTGTTACACCTGTTAATGATTCAAAGCATAAGTTAGGGAAATAAAAATTCAATCGTAGCCAGCATAAACAAATAATACGTTTTATTGATAATGACTGGAATCATATTGTATCAGTTACCAGTCATGTGATATGCCTTTCCGTGAATTGTGATCACTGGTGATCCAGCTCTGGCATGACGTACAATATTAGCCTTCCATGATGCCATGGCCAATAATGAGTTGTATTGGCGGAAGTGCTTTAAGAAATACTTTGATTCGGCAGTATCACCAGTCTATAAATGCATGACACTGTTTGGAGGTGGTTGAAGTGGATCCAGAGTGACTAATCCTCCCATGCAACACTTGTTGTATTGTTTTCGGGAGTTAAGTTCTTCTTTGAAGTACTTTGCACCACAATGAATACATGTTCTGTTCATTTTATTCAAGTGGTGTGGTAATGGGGAGAAGGAGATAAGGTTTTCAGCTTCATGGTTCTCAGGGACAGGGTTGTCAACTTGCATTTGCTGATCTTCAACGGGTTCTGGTATCTGATTTTCATCAGGTACTGGAACTGCATCTTGCATCTCGATGTCTGCAGGCTGTTCTGCTGCTGGAAGCTCGTGGTTCTGAATAGGAAGCTCTGGTTCCATGTCCATCTCCATTGGCTGTATCTGTGGAAGGGGATACTGTGCTGGAAATGGCTGATATTCAGGGGCTTCAAGCTGACAGTTTTCAAGCTGCAGTTGTTGAAGATCGTTGACTACTGCAAGTGGGTTATCCGCATTTCCCGTCTGTTGAGGATGAAACGGTTGGTTGATGTGTCTCCTATGCTGCACATTCTCCCGCACTTGATTTCTACGTCTGTCACCAGTTATACTTCTCCTGGACTTGCGCGCCATGGTGCAAGTTGTGATATGAAGAAGAAGTATAAAGTACAATTAGCCAATACTATTGTAAATATTATCGCTTGTAGACAATGGCCTCAATAGCAAGAACAATGAAAATAATTATAGCCTTGTGTAAAGCTGCAACAAAAAGAAGTAAATATTGTGTATTTAAAGAGTATGGTAGTGTTATGTATAATTTTGTAAATAAGTAATTATGATAAAAGTAATGCTATGTAATATAATGTAAATTTTATGAAAACCCTCACGTTAAACTGCGCTCGTTTCTGTAATGTAAACAGCTACTAAAATGGAAGAAAGTAAATTGAAAACCTGTACGTAATGAAAATTAACTTGTTGAACCCAGTGCAGTTATCAAGAATTCAACAAATTTTGTTACAGGGTAAATTTGTTAAAAACGGCGCCATAAATGTTTGTTCATAATATTCCAGATGCATAAAACAAAAATGATGTTTTTATCCGTGGTAAAGAGTAGCTCGCTGCACATAGGTTACATTTAAAAATCATAGGTAACGAAAATATCATTTCATAATTATTGAAAGAAGTTTGTAAAAGAGAGGTGTCCGGTATTTGAAAATAGACCAAAGTGGGCCTCTTTTTATGAAGTAAACAAATAATTAAAGAGGTATACTGAGAAGGAAAAACTGCAGTGAATAAATTCATTTCTTACCGAGCCTTGTGTCTTTCAAAACTATGGTAAGAAAAGAAAGATAATAGTTATTAATAAACTTGAAATAGATATTTAATAAAAATATGATGCCTGAACAACACGTAACCTGTTCTTACCATGAAATGCATAGAAAGAAGAGCAAAAATTATTGAGATTATTAAGGGAAATAGCGATGAAGAAGCTTTTTAGGTTATAATGATAGCTTGTTAGAAAAAACAACATTCATAATACTTACTGAGCGATAAATAATTTCATATAATTATATCCTATCGATAATTTGGACAACTAAATTAAATTAGGCAAAATCTAATTGTGCGAATAATCAGAGGCGGGATTTCTATTGTACTATACAGCTCCCACGATTGGTTTATACACGTCACATGCTTAAAAAGGCGGGAAACTTGTTAGTGAAAAGGTAATTCCCCTTCGTCCCTCAGAGTGGTTAAAAAGGTAGGAGGGAGAAATTGCACGTGAAATTGAATGACATCATTACATCATGGCAATGGCATGCCAAGTATAGTTGATGAGGAAGAAACGCATGGTGAGAATCCAACTGCATCTTCTTAAATCATTTCCATCTGAGGAGTATGTATAAAGTATTTTGACTCACTGTTCAAAATGTGTTAACTCCAGTTTCATTTTCTGAGTTTAGATTGCAAAAATCGCTTAAAAAAGAATCATACTGGGAATAAATGACCACCGTTACCTGGTGCAACTGCAACATTGCATTCATGAAAGTGAATACCATGCATTGGGTAAGTTATTAAGTGAAGGTTTTGCAAGGAAATAATGTAAACATTTATATTTGATAAAGCTTTCTGAATTATTAAAAATGTGATTGAAATATTAAAGATACTGGAACATATAATTTGGAACATTTGGAACATATAAAATAAGAACATTTGGAACATATAATATGAACAAATATATTAGGAATAAAACTTTGACCATGCATGAACAAAAATTGTGCAATGTTTTTAAAAAAATTTATATGGAAAAGTGGATAATTTTACTTTATATTTTGCGTTAATGTAGTGGTTTTGATTTTATGATTGTCTCTTTCATGCATGGTCAAAAACAGGACATGTGTAAATTAGTTAAGAAACTATTTACACATGTCCTGCATAATTTTTATAGCCCTTTGGGTGGGCATGGCCACCATCAAAGTTCTAGAAAATTCTTGGGTGGCCTTCCCACCCTTTTTCTCTTGTTTTGCCTTTCTTTGGCCTTTGCCAATTTTAATAAAGGCCTCCTTCTGTGATCTGTGAATACACAATTATCTTACAGGTTGTTTTTTCGAAGGATATTATACAATATTTGGAAGATATCAATAGAAGAACTGAGCTTCAAATACAGAAGGTATACTTACACTATATCTTTTGTGGGGAGTCTCCTCCCCTCCTTGTCAACCAAGGAGAACTTTTTGTTCCTGCCCAATTCTTGGAATTGGGCAGCACGCTCCCTTTTCAGACTAAAATGTCTCTGTATGTTATTTACTAGGATACAAAAGCAAAGATATGAATTAATTATAGTGAAGTGCTTAAAAACTGATGAAATGTGAATTAATATATTAGCTATAATTACTTTGACTTGATCACCAAGCCATATAACTATATTTTGTTCTGGCTCAGGCTTTCTTTTGGCACTTGTAGCCATAGCGAACCTTAAAGCAAACAAATAAAAATTGTTCTTCTTTAATAAGAATCATTGATATGTGAAAAACAAAATATATTTACATGAAGCAGTACTGATGCAAAATAATATAATATCATACAAAATCAAAGGACAGTTGCCAAACTGCAAATACTGGAAAAGCAATAAGATAATAGTGATTCAAATCGTAAGTAGTAAGTTATACATATGCTTTGTGAACATAATATTGATGGAGAATCTCATTATGTAAGTGACATTGAAAGAAAAGTACATACCAAAATATGAACAAAGTAGAAACAAAAGGCCAAACTGGAAATGGTGGAAAAAGAATAAGATAATTGTGGTTGAAATGGTAAGTAGTAAGTTATACCTATGCTTGGTGAAGATAATAGTAATGGAGAATCTCATTATCTTATTAACATGGAAATGAAAGCACATAGCGAAAATCTGAAGAAAATTAAAAATAAAGGGCAACTGCCAAACTGCAAATACTGGAAAATAAAAATTTGGATTTAAATGGTAAGTAGTAATTTATACATATGGTTGGTGATCATAATAGTAATGGAGAATCTCATTATCTAATTAACATTGAACTGAAAGTACATAGCGAAAATCTGAACGAAATAAAAATGACAGGGCAACTGCCAAACTGCAAATACTGGAAAAAGAAGAATATAATTGTGATTTAAATGGTAAGTGGTAAGTTATACATATGGTTGGTGATCATAGTAGTAATGGAGAATCTCATTATCTAATTAACATTGAAGTGAAAATACATACCGAAAATCTGAACGAAATAAAAATGACAGGGCACCTGCCAAACTGCAAATACTGGAAAAAGAAGAATATAATTGTGATTTAAATGGTAAGTAGTAAGTTATACATATGGTTGGTGATCATAATAGTAATGGAGAATATCATTATCTAATTAACATTGAAGTGAAAGTACATACCGAAAATCTGAACGAAATAAAAATGACAGGCCAACTGCCAAACTGCAAACACTGGAAAAAGAAGAATATAATTGTGATTTAAATGGTAAGTAGTAAGTTATACATATGGTTGGTGATCATAATAGTAAAGGAGAATGTAATTATCTAAGTAACATTGAAAAAAACTACATACCGAAATCTTTCTTTCTTCGAGAAGAAAGGTTGAATGTATATAATTGGAAAACTGAACGAAGACTGGAAAAGGAATATCAGTGATTAAATACATGGAAATAGTTATACATGTAATAAAAAATTCGGGTATTATTTTTAATTGTCTTTATTAATATGTAAAGGTATAAAGTATTAGTAATAGGGTAAAAAAAATTAACCTGTTGACTGTGGCTCTGCTTTTGACAATGGACGAAACGAACGAAAAATATTTTTGGCGTGTTGCGTGCGTTGTGGAGAAAATTTTGAATATAAACGCCATAGCAACAGAATGAAGATGGCCTCGTAGAATAAAATATAGAGAACTGAAATCGAGGCCGCCTGAAAATGTCACAAAATGCGTAAATGTGGTTAGTATGTGGGTGGAAACACCTTGGTAGTGGCCTCAAAGTCTAAAATTTAGTTATGAGAAATGACTACAGAAAATGAAGACATTCCAAAATAAGCATATGTAATGTTGCACGCCTCACTGGTAAATGATATTCAGGTAAATAGTACATTTATATTGTAAGATATACAGTTTTTGTTGCAACTAT
Organism: Sanderia malayensis; assembly: GCA_013076295.1. Classification (NCBI taxonomy): domain Eukaryota; kingdom Metazoa; phylum Cnidaria; class Scyphozoa; order Semaeostomeae; family Pelagiidae; genus Sanderia; species Sanderia malayensis. The sequence continues at coordinate 61,643 of RQOL01000690.1, read as the reverse complement.
AAGTTATAAATTCAAGTCATCTCTTTTCAACCTTTGTTGTGTGTTCTTAATTCTATCAACAATCATGCATCTTCTTCATTCTCTGTGTATTTATCAATCAAGGGTACTAGAAAGTATAGAAATATATTAACACATTGGAGAACATATGATTGCCTACAGAGACTTAAAAAACTGCTTGAACATACTATTCAATGCAACATGAAAAATAAAAATATAAATACAATGCTACATCATACCCAAAAATACTATACATGACACCATGCAATACTATACTGTATCATACTATATATATATAATCACGCAATGCTATCTTGTATCACACTATCTAATATGTAATATAATGTTGTATATTATGAAGAAATATTGACTGATAGGGCGCACTTCGTGCGCTGCATTCGCTTATGCTCATGCCTCTTAAAACCCCACGTACAATAGATTAGCTCCCTTGTCTATCTATTATCAAGAAACATTGACTGGTAGGGCGAACTTCGTGCGCTGCATTCCCTTACGCTCATGCCTCTTTCAACCCCAAGTACAATGGGTTAGCTCGCTGCGCTCGCCTGTCTATCTATTATCAAGAAACATTGGCTGATAGGGCGCACTTCGTGCGCTGCATTCGCTTACGCTCATGCCCCTTTCAACCCCACGTACAATGGGTTAGCTCGCTGCGCTCGCCTGTCCAATTATTATGAAGAAACATTGACTGATAGGGCGCACTTCGTGCGCTGCATTCCCTTACGCTCATGCCTCTTTCAACCCCAAGTACAATGGGTTAGCTCGCTGCGCTCACCTGTCTATCTATTATCAAGAAACATTGACTGATAGGGCGCACTTCGTGCACTGCATTCGCTTGCGCTCATGCCCCTTTAAACCCCACATACAATGGGTTACCTCGCTGCGCTCGCCTGTCCATCTATTATCAAGAAACATTGACTGGTAGGGCGCACTTTGTGCGCTGCATTCGCTCACGCTCATGCCCCTTTCAACCACACGTACAATGGGTTAGCTCGCTGCGCTCGCCTGTCCATCTATTATCAAGAAACATTGGCTGATAGGGCGAACTTTGTGCGCTGCATTCGCTAACGCTCATGCCCATACATACATACATACATACATACATACCGACATACATACATACCTACATACATGCATACATACATACATACCGACATACATACCTACCTACTATACCTATTATACAAACATACTATACTTACTATACCTACTTTACAAACATACTATACCTACTATAAAAACATACTATATCTACTATACCTACTATAAAAACATACTACACATACTATACATACTATACCTACAATACAAACATACTATACTTACTATAAAAACATACTATACATACTATACCTACTATAAAAACATACTATACCTACTATACCTACTTTACAAACATACTATACCTTCTATACCTACTAAAAAAACATACTATACATACGATATCTACTATACAAACGTACAAACACTTTGCGAAAGTTTAAATGAGGAAAATTGTGCAATTAGCGCCTGAAAACATCATAACTTTGACTTTGTTTTCATTGGTCCTAAGCGTTACAAGCATGCCGAAGCAATGCTTACTACAAAAACAACAACTATTTAACTTAAAATACAAAACAAAGCTATCACCTGTGTTTTCTATTGTCTTCTGCAACTCTCCAGGGTCTTTGAAATAAATAGCAGTTTTTTGCAAAGATAATTATAGTGGTAAAACACTTTGAAAGGCCCCTTTGTGTGAGAAACAAAAACACGCGTCCTCTTCTCCAAAAGTACCTGCTGCAACCGAGGGCGAAAAACGAAAAACGATCGACAACCCACGTGGGTCGCGCGAAAAGAGCCAATCAAATTGCAGGAAAAGGCGAAACGGGTCACATGAACAGCGAATACTCTGTTCGAAAATGGAGTTTGCGAAGCGAATTTGGAAGTTTCGCCAGTGTAAACCGTAGTTTTTTCGTGATAGCAAAATTAGCAGAATAATTAGTGGGATAATTCAAAATTTCAGGAGAAAATCGAAAAACAAAATCCATTACCCTGGTTAAATTAATAAAGTAAACATTCAGTGTGAATTTCATTGCCATATATCCACATACAAAAAAGCCTTTGGGATTACATGGTTCGCCTTTCGGCCGATTGTTTTGGGGCGTTCGACCTATTGTTTCGGGTCGAATCTATTGTTTTTGGCAAGGAAAATGCATCATCACGTGACATCACAGAATATATATATTAGACTAGGGGTCATCACTCGCTTCGCTCGTTTGCCCCAGCCCATCAAGTAAAAAAAGCTTAATCTGGTTGGCGTGCTTCGCGCGCTGCATTCGCTTCCGCTCATGCCCATACATACATACATACATACATACATACATACATACATACATACATACATACATACCTACATACCTACATATATCTAAGGGCTCATGCCCTTAGATACATACATACTACATACATACCCTACAATATATACCCTACAATACATACCCTACAATACATACCCTATAATACATACCCCACAATACATACCCTACAATACACACCCTACAATACATACCCTACAATACATACAATACAATACCTACCCTACAATACATACCCTACAATACATACCCTACAATACATACCCTACAATACATACCCTACAATATATACCCTACAATACATACCCTACAATACATACCCTATAATACATACCCTACAATACATACCCTACAATACATACCCTACAATACATACCCTACTATACATACCCTACTGTACATACCCTACAATACATACCCTATAATACATACCCCACAATACATACCCTACAATACACACCCTACAATACATACCCTACAATACATACCCTACAATACATACCCTACAATACATACAATACAATACCTACCCTACAATACATACCCTACAATACATATCCTACAATACATACCCTACAATACATACCCTACAATACATACCCTACAATATATACCCTACAATACATACCCTACAATACATACCCTACAATACATACCCTACAATACATACCCTACTATACATACCCTACTGTACATACCCTACAATACATACCCTATAATACATACCCCACAATACATACCCTACAATACACACCCTACAATACATACCCTACAATACATACCCTACAATACATACCCTACAATATATACCCTACAATACATACCCTACAATACACACCCTACAATACATACCCTACAATACATACCCCACAATACATACCCTACAATACACACCCTACAATACATACCCTACAATACATACAATACAATACCTACCCTACAATACATACCCTACAATACATACCCTACAATACATACCCTACAATACATACCCTACAATATATACCCTACAATACATACCCTACTATACATACCCTACTATACATACCCTACTGTACATACCCTACAATACATACCCTATAATACATACCCCACAATACATACCCTACAATACACACCCTACAATACATACCCCACAATACATACAATACAATACCTACCCTACAATACATACCCTACAATACATACCCTACAATACATACCCTACAATACATACTCTACAATATATACCCTACAATACATACCCTACAATACATACAATACAATACCTACCCTACAATACATACCCTACAATACATATCCTACAATACATACCCTACAATACATACCCTAAAATACATACCCTACAATATATACCCTACAATACATACCCTACAATACATACCCTACAATACATACCCTACAATACATACCCTACTATACATACCCTACTGTACATACCCTACAATACATACCCTATAATACATACCCCACAATACATACCCTACAATACACACCCTACAATACATACCCTACAATACATACCCTACAATACATACCCTACAATATATACCCTACAATACATACCCTACAATACACAACCTACAATACATACCCTACAATACATACCCCACAATACATACCCTACAATACACACCCTACAATACATACCCTACAATACATACAATACAATACCTACCCTACAATACATACCCTACAATACATACCCTACAATACATACCCTACAATACATACCCTACAATATATACCCTACAATACATACCCTACAATACATACAATATAATACCTACCCTACAATACATACCCTACAATACATACCCTACAATACATACCCTGCAATACATACCCTACAATACATACCCTACAATACATACCCTACAATACATACCCTACAATATATACCCTACAATACATACCCTACAATACATACCCTACAATACATACCCTACAATACATACCCTACTATACATACCCTACTATACATACCCTACTATACATACCCTACTATACATACCTTACTATACACACTACGACGTAACATCTCTAAAGAAAGTAAAGGTGGGAGGTCGAATCTTCCCCCTAGCAAGCGGCCGCCCCGTGCCCACGCTGCTCCCTGAAAGCCGTTTCTGAAAGTTGATAATTTTAGTGTGAAGTTTGGAAAAAAATAGTTACTTTCAAAAACCTAATCCATCCTGGAAAATTTAAACTCAATCTGTAATAAAAAATATATCAACCTGTAGCTAAGGAAACAGCGAACACGTTGCAAATAGTCTCATCTCTGAAATAAGGAATACTGAATTCTTAGAGAACATTTAGTGGAAGTGGTTTGAATGAGATTTCGGAGCTGTGCAAAAAGCAAAGCCTTTGAACACACTTTAGGAAGTAAAAAGAGTATTTACCGTGGCAAATGCAAAAACGATGCGTGTTGCGTGAAACATTTCTCCTTCCCGAGTGAAAAGCAACTTTGTTGGAAATCGTAAAAAAACAAAAACAAAACAAAAAAACAACACATTATTTTAGTTGTGTTATCAGACAACACTTGTCAAAAATTTAAATGGGGAAAATCGTGCAAATAGGGCCGGAAAAATTCAAAACTTTGAACATGGCCTAAGCGTTGTTACCATGCCGAAGCAACAATGGCTGTCGCCTGTTACAAAACCTACAACTATTTCATTCAAAAAACAAAACAAAGCTATCACCTGTGTTCTCTATTGTTTCCTGCAACCCTCCGAGGGTCTTTGAAACAATTAACAGCTCATTACAAAGAAAATTCAGCTGGTAAAACACTTTGAAAGGCGTCCACCTCATCTTCTTGTGTACAAAACAAAAACACGCATCTTCTCCAAAAGTACCTGCTGCCTGCCGAGGGCAAATTTGCATGATAACGAAAAACGCGTCACTGTTCACGTGAAGTTGCGAAAGAGCCAATCAAATTGCAGGAAAAGGCGAAACGGGTCACATGAAGAGGGAATACTTTGTTCGAAAATGGACTCGGGGACGCTAAATTGGAATTTTCGCCAGCGTAAACCGTCGTTTTTTCGTGATAGCACAATTAATGGAGTAATTAATGGAATAACTCAAAAATTCTTTTAAAATAGGCTTCCAAAAATAGATAACTTTTGCATACTCCAGAAACGGAGCCTTTCCATGCAAGTGCCAACCTTTTGCGCCCCCATTCAAAAAAGCCTTATTGATCACCCATTCGCCGTTTCGTCCCATTGTTTTTGGGCGTTCAACCTATTGTTTCGGCTCGAATCTATTGTTTTGGCCAGAGTTTCGCCACCGTCACGTGACATCGCAGAATAGTAATATTAGATATAAATATTTGACATGATCCTGAGCAAAGCAAATCAAGCCCAAGTGCCCTATGCAAACATCACATTTGATGCTGGCGCTGCTATTAATGCACACAAAGTTCTATGGAACTACCCTGAACGTTTCAAAAACATCATCATCCACTTAGGGGGACTTCCATTTCATGAAAGAAGTGTTCACCGTTCTAGGAAACATGGTTGGCAGCTCTGGATGTTGAATAATGTTGAATCGTACGAACACATTCCTTTGTACGAACACATTCCTTTCTCTCCAGTTGTACTCACAGCTGCTCCTGCTTCTGGGTGTTCAGTATCTTCTTCAGAGGTCAAGCTTCTAGCTGGGCATACCCGTTCCCACTAGACAAGAGATGGTTAAATGCGTGTGCCTGCTTAATGAAACTTGTCCAGAAATGTCCTGAGCTACCAATTTTACCATCACGTAGATTGGCTGCGACCCAATTAAGCAAATGTGCAGCATCCCATATTGTTGCCTGGCCAAATTGTATATCAGAGGGCAAATTCTCTCTACCTGTTTCTTTCATTATTGTTGCCTGGAACATTCTCGCTTGGCATGGTCCATCAGCTGTTTCTTGTTGTGAAAATTTCAAATTTCACTCCAGCAAAGTGAGCAAATTGGCAGCACCACCTGTGATATCCTGTAGACAGTTTGTATTTTCATTAGAAGAACTTTGATTTTCTGACTCCAATGAATCATCATCAGATTCATTGGTCTTTGAGTAGACTAATGGTGCTCCAAGAGGATACGCACAATGTTTACCACCATCCATAAATATCACATAAGCCGCCTGGCTTGTTCTTCTATTAATGGTACCTTTGTCCACTACTCCTGAAATAAGCATCTCCATCTGGATAATCTTTTGCAGCAAAAAGCAGTGGTGGCATTTGTTTTTCGCTGTGATTTCTTTGTCGAATGTCGACACCACAGTCAGGTTTCATAATGTAATCAGGGTTTCATAATGTGTCAAGTAGAACACGCATGATTGACAGTAGTTCATATGATCAGATTCATTGGTCTTTGAGTAGACTAATGGTGCTCCAAGAGGATACGCACAATGTTTACCACCATCCATAAATATCACATAAGCCGCCTGGCTTGTTCTTCTATTAATGGTACCTTTGTCCACTACTCCTGAAATAAGCATCTCTATCTCCATAATCTTTTGCAGCAAAAAGCAGTGGTGGCATTTGTTTTTCGCTGTGATTTCTTTGTCGAATGTCGACACCACAGTCAGGTTTCATAATGTAATCAGGGTTTCATAATGTGTCAAGTAGAACACGCATGATTGACAGTAGTTCATATGATTGACATTAGTTCGATTAGTTACCAAACCCCAATTATATTTTATCGCTCTTATCATAATGTCTCACACTTTACGTTCATTATTACGTTCATTCCAACATTACGCTTTTGTATTCATGTTTCATTAGTATTCGATATATCAGATTTGTACATATTTATCCGATGTGTTTGTCTTCGTTCCGTTCTCCACATTTGGTGGCGTGACCAGGATTCCGATTATTGCTGTTCGTCTATACAATTTTGGTAGCAGACATGCCGAAAACGGCATTCGAAAAATTGCAGTTGGAGTGAAGACAACTGAGGCGTAGCTTCACAAAGACTTACAACGAGGCATCAAGTCTATTCAAGAAGGATCGCCTATTGAATGAAGAAATAACCCTCCTCAAGACAGCCGCTGCAGCCTTACAAGAGCAATTGAAGGAGTGCCAGAATTTAGACAAAGAAATACGTATCGTCACCCTAGATGAAATCAAAGATGAAGATGAATCAGACACATTCTTTGATGAAGTCACCGAGGTAACAAACAACAACCAAGGTAAGATAAGTAGCCTTGCATTTTGTATCTCGGAATTTGAAAAGAAAAACGCTTCAACCCTCGTTTCTCAATCTCCAACTTCACCATCTACGTTAACGTTAAGGTCGAAGCTACCCGATTTGCAACTGCCCACATAGACAAGGTTTTTTCCCCTGCAATCTGGCAAAGTTGGTAACCTTGGGATTTTTGCTTGAAATATACTAAACAGTGGTCGGGAAATCTAAATCCAAGATGGGCCTTCAAAAATTTTCACCGGAAGTGGTCGTAATTAAGCCCTAATTAGGGCTAATTAGGTCAATCATCAAAGTAGTTATTTTCCAAATGTGAATGACTTATGTCGTAGAGCTAAAAATACTGAGCAAAATTGTTTTTTACTGCATTCCGATACAACCTATGGATTTGGAGCTAGGGCCATTTAAAGTATTGTGACGTCATCAAAATGGCGCCAATAAAATTTTTCAAATGCATTTGAATTCATAATTTTTAAAGTTCTTCACACCAGGAAATACAAAAATAACGAGTGTATGAAAGCTTATGATCACTACAAACACTTTGCTTCGTTTTTAATTGGGTAAAGAAGCATAAACCTCATCTCCACAAACAGTAAGTAAACATAAGAAACACTGAAAGTTTTAAAAAGTAATATTGAACCGCGACCCAAAGCCTGATTATGGCATCCAGTCTGAACCATCGCTATCAACGCTTGAGTTGTCAAGAAAAAAGATAAAAAAAGAACTGCACAGAAAGCGCCGCAGAGAAGGAGTCACAGATCAAAAAGCAATGGCCATTGGAGAGATCACTGAAGAAGAAATGGAGGCAAATTATACATACAGTGGGATCCCGCTATAACGAACCCCGTTTATAACGAACTTCCCGCCATTACGAACTAAAACTCCGGTCCCTTGGATTCTGGGAAGTAAATTCTACTGTAAATGCTCCCTGTATAACGAAACGAACCCTGGATATAACGAACTTTCGTTATTACGAACCAAACTTCCGATCCCCTGACCACAAATACCCTCGATATAACGAATTTTGAGAAAACCTATCGCGATGGCGTCCAGGGCTAGAGACGCGTAAATATGGTTTCGATCATAATCGAACCGGCTTATTCCTTTCGCCCAAAATTTGATACAACATCAAAGTATAAAGTATGGATGGCGAAAGTGAAAAAGAATGTGAAGTAATAAAGGAAGAAGTAGTGCAGCCACCAACGAAGGGTGAAGTTTTTCAAGCTCTTGATGTGCTTCAAAGATTGAGCCTTTTTGTGCGGAAATAGGGAACGAAATGCGAAGAAGATCAATTCCCTTTCGAAATTATATGACGTAGCAACGAGAAACAAAAAGGAACAAAACATATCACTGATTTTTTTGTTTAAGAAAAGTGATATGTTGTTCTATTAGCTAGATAAAATAGAATAGTAATGAAAAAATTGACATCGTAATATCGACATTGTTTTCTGATGTTCCATTGTTAAGCATGTTTGAGCGTTTTTCATGTTGCAATCTATCAGAGCAATAACTGTTATCATACTGTCTGTAAATTATTTTTTGGAACAATATAGTGTGCCACTTAAGCGCGAATACTTGAGGGAGGGTGCAACAGACATTCTGGCCCATTTGCATTTGAAATTTTTCATAAAAAATTTCCCTTCTGTACAACGAACTCCCGTTATTGCGAACTATTTTCTCGGTCCCTACAGAGTTCGTTATATCGGGATTTCACTGTATTTTGACGACAACTCAAGCGTTGATAGCGATGGTTCAGACTGGATGCCATAATCAGGCTTTGGGTCGCGGTTCAATATTACTTTTTAAAACTTTCAGTGTTTCTTATGTTTACTTACTGTTTGTGGAGATGAGGTTTATGCTTCTTTACCCAATTAAAAACGAAGCAAAGTGTTTGTGGTGATCATAAGCTTTCATACACTCGTTATTTTTGTATTTCCTGGTGTGAAGAACTTTAAAAATTATGAATTCAAATGCATTTGAAAAATTTTATTGGCGCCATTTTGATGACGTCACAATACTTTAAATGGCCCTAACTCCAAATCCATAGGTTGTATCGGAATGCAGTAAAAGACAATTTTGCTCAGTATTTTTAGCTCTACGAGATAAGTCATTCACATTTGGAAAATAACTACTTTGATGATTGACCTAATTAGCCCCAATTAGGGCTTAATTACGACCACTTCCGGTGAAAATTTTTGAAGGCCCATCTTGGATTTAGATTTCCCGACCACTGTTTAGTATATTTCAAGCAAAAATCCCAAGGTTACCAACTTTGCCAGATTGCAGGGGAAAAAACCCTGTCTATCTGGTTCAACCTGGATCTGGTGATACGCTCGAACTAGGTCGATCTTGGTCGATGCGGTATGGGATATCGGTCAGGAACGGTGACGTTGTTCAAGGCTCGGTAATCGCCGCAAGGTCTCCAATCTCCAGGTGTAGTCTTTGGTACCATGTGTAAGGGTGATGACCAACTGCTTTCTGAGTGACGAATGATGTCGAGTTGCAGCATGTGGTCGAATTCTCTTTTGGCTACTGCCAATCGATCAGGTGCTAATCGGCATGGTCGGCTGAAAACAGGGGGGCCTTTGGTACGAATGTGGTGCGTGATACTGTGCTTGACGGCCTGTTCGCTGTAACAGGGGCGTTGTAGCATTGGAAACTTATGCAGCAAGGCAGAGTACGGTGACGACACATCCGGCAGGGTTAGCATAAGGCAAGGAGAAGTGAGTGAGCTTTGTATACCTCTGATTGTGAGCGTTGTCGTTGTGTCGATCAGCTGGCGATGACGTACATCTACACGTAGTGAGTAGAAAGACAGGAAATCAGCGCCAAGGATGGGTGTAGGAATGTCTGCGATGATGAATATCCATCGGAAATTACGGCGAAGTCCGAGATCCAGGGTGAGTGATCTTTCCCCATGTGCCGATGGTTGATTGGTTGACGGCTCGTAGTGTTAGTGACGTTGTATTCATTTGTCGTTTGTCCTGTGGTTTGCATGGTAGGACACTCACATCAGCGCCGGTATCTACTAAGAATTGTGTACTTGTCAGGAGTACTTGTCAGCGATATAAAATAGGCGACTGGAGTGAGATGGACCAGGTTGACTTGTCGCCATTAGTCTCTGGCTGTGGCGTTTCCCTGCAGCTGTTGTTGTTGTTGGTCTTGTTGCGGTGTATTTGTCTCTGTTGTAACAAATGAACATGGTCGGGTGCATCTTTGAGCGTTCGGGCCAAACTTTCTGTGGTACCAACATAGGCTGTTTGTACGGCGGGGTGACTGCGATTGGTTTCGAAATTGCCGCGAAAATGGAGACTTCGAACGAGATTGGCGACGTCCACGGAAACGAGGTTCTTCGTTGTCGTGGTTTATTTGCGAGGACAAGGCTTGAAGTTGAGCAGTGATTTGGTTGATCTTGCCTTCCAGTTCAGACAATTGGCTTGTAACGATCTTGTGAGGCATTGCTGGTGCTGAAATGGGTGAAACAGATGGCTGTGGTGCTGCTACTTCCAGGATTTTATCGGCCAGTGCTGCCAGTTGGTCCAAGGAAACTGTGTCTGGTGATGAAGCCAGGATGAGTTGTGCATTCGTGGGTAGCCTCTGGAGGAAAAGTTGACGGAAGATCTGCTCTTTTAACCAGTTTCCTCCTAGCAATTGATACATACGGCGAAGGAGTTGCGACGGTTTTCTGTCTCCCAATTCTTCAGCGATGAGTAATTGGTGCAAGCGTTTCTGCTCGGAGGTGGAAGTCCGTTTTATCAACTCCGATTTTAATTGATCGTAAGGATCGTTTGCAGGCAGGTTGATTAATAAGTCTCTTACTTCTTGTGCCACTTCTGGTTGTAAAATTGATTTGACGATGGACCAGGAGTTGGTGGAGCTGAAGCTTGAATTTGTGCTGAAGAAGAGGTAGCTGTAGATGAACTCGTGTTTGTTAGACTTGTTGTACTTGCTGGATTCATTCTTTCGTTTTTTCTTGTTGACTTTAATGTTTGTAATGTTGATGCGAAGCTGTAACGATTTTCGGTCACGTCGTGGTCACCAATTTAGTAAATGTTGTAAATTCTGTATTCACTAATAAATTGAGGGTTGTTCTCCATGAAGCTGACTTACGAAGGCTTGAGCTTGAGGCTTACGAGAAGAATTCCAAAGTGAGTCTAGTACGAGTTGTCGAAGAGTTTCTCTTGAGAATGAACACAACGGTGATCAAGCTTTTTCTATCACTGTATTTCTTAACTATCTAACTACTATCGTACAAAGAATACTTATAATTGGTTTAAGGAAACGGAATATAATTTAGTTTTACGTAAATTGTGAATAATACGGAAAAAGATAGGCTATGTGAGTAGTGAAAATATGCTAAAAACACATAGGTTAAGTAAATGTAAACATGAGTAAGTTCGGTCATGTTGTGATTCATGTTGTTAGGGAATGGCCTAAAATGCAGGCACGCTGCGAATGACGTATTGGGGATTCCTTATTTTAACAGAAGAAAATATCGAAGAAAGTTAATGAATGAAGAAAATATAATGAATCGACTATATACTACATATCCAAGAAGTAATTCGACGTTCAGTTCCCCATCTCAACCATCTTTTCAGCGTGAAAAAGCTTCACACATGAATTAGAAACCGATCCATTCAAATTCAAATTCAAATTCATGTAATTCAGGAATAATCAATTAGTTTTATAATTTAGGTTGATAAAAAATGCATTAAAAACAAAATAGGTTATAACATCATTTCTAGATATAGTTGCCTGGGACACTGGGAGAACCGAAACAGTTTTCGAGCCCAGCACCCTAACTATTTAACAAAATACAATGTTTAATTGCCAGACTTATAATTTTTTTGTTGAATTATTGTAATATACATTTCTTATTTACTTGATGTTAAATTTTTTCACTGCCACAGTACTTGCCCTGGCCAATAAAAGTGATCTGCAAATGTATCTCGCAGCGTTTCGGCTGATTTTGTACTGTTATTGCCGTGTCTTCTCGGTGGCAGATCCCTTAAAGCTGAGGTAGAAGCGGTGCTTCTCCGATCCCCCTCAATGACATCCCCATCTACAATTGCATCAGCAAATCCTAATGAGGCCTATTATTCTGATGATTTTGTGTGCAATAAATTATGAAGCACTAAGGCTGCAAGGACAACAGAAGTCGCTTTATCGGGGTGTACATTCATTGTTGATGAAAAAACTCAGAATACATTCGTCAGAATTCCAAATGCATTTTCTGAAACCCGTCTGAACGGCGAAAGTCGGTAATTAAATATTCTTTCTATGGCTTCATACAATTCTGGCCAAGCGGGAAAGCGTTGTCAGCGACAAACACATAGGGCACTGTAACATCACTTTCAAATGGTTCCCATGCTGGGTTATTGCTCTTTGGCAAGGGTCTAGGTGATGGTAAATTCATGTCTCCATTGCAAAGCATCTGGTGTAGCTTCGAGTTACGGTATACACCACCATCACTAATTCTGCCCTGGCATCCAACATCTGCAAAAACAAACTTATAGTCGAAATCAACAAGAGCCAAAAGGATGATGCTGAAGAATCCTTTCTAATATGACTATTCTGCGGAGGTCACGTGACGGTGGCGAAACTCTGCCTAAAACAATAGATTCGACCCGAAACAATAGGTCGAACGCCCAAAAACAATGGGACGAAACGGCGAATCGGTGATCAATAATGCTTTTTTCAATGGGGGCGCACAAGGTCGGCACTTGCATGGAAAGTCTCCGTTTCTGCAGTAGGCAAAAGTTATCTATTTTCGGAAGCCTATTTCCAAAGAATTTTTGAGTTATTCCATTAATTGCTCCACTAATTGTGCTATCACGAAAAAACGATGGTTTATGCTGGCGAAACGTCCAAATTCGCGTAGCCAACTCCATTTTCGAACAGAGTATTCGCTCTTCACGTGACCCGGTTCGCCTTTTCCTGCAATTTGATTGGCTCTTTCGCAACTTCACGTGAACAGTGACGCGTTTTTCGTTATCATGCAAATTTGCCCTCGGCAGGCAGCAGGCATACTTTTGGAGAAGACGCGTGTTTTTGCTTTGTACACAAAAAGTGAGGTGGACGCCTTTCAAAGTGTTTTACCAGCTGAATTATCTTTGTAAAGAGCTCTTAATTGTTCGAAAGACCCCTGGAGAGTTGCAGGAAACAATGGAGAACACAGGTGATAGCTTTGTTTCTTTTTTAATGAAATAGTTGTAGGTTTTGTAGTAGGCGGCCGCCATTGTTGCTTCGGCATGCTAACAACGTTTAGGCCATGGTCAAAGTTTTGAGTTTTTCCGGCCCTATTTGCACGATTTTCCCCATTTAAATTTGTGACAAGTGCTGTCTGATAACACAACTAAAATAATGTGTTGTTTTTTTTGTTTTTTGGTTTTTTTTTTCGATTTCCAACAAAGTTGCTATTCACTCGGGAAGGAGCAATTTTCCACGCAACACGCATTGTTTTTGCATTTGCGAAAATTCAATTTTAGCCTGCCACAATTGATTATTTTTTACCCAAACACTTTCGATAATTGTTCCCCAACATATTACCTGCATGTTGGTGTTTTTTGAGTTCAACTGGGTCACTATTTGCCACTGTAAATACTATTTTTACTTGCTAAAGTGTGTTCAAAGGTTTTGCTTTTTGCACGACTCCGAAATTTCCTTCAAACCACTTCCACTAAATGGTCTCTAAGAATTCAGTATTACTTATTTAAGAGATGAGACTATTTGCCACGTGTTCGCTGTTTCCTTAGCTACAGTTTGATATATTTTTTATTACAGATTGAGTTTAAATTTTCCAGGATGGATTAGGTTTTTGAAAGTAACTATTTTTTTTCAAACTTCATACTGAAATTATCAACTTTCAGAAACGGCTTTCAGGGAGCAGCGTGGGCGCGGGGCGGTCGCTTGCTAGGGGGGAAGATTTGACCTCCCACCTTTACTTTCTTTAGAAATGTTACCTCGTAGTATGTATAGTAAAGTATGTATTGTAAGGTATGTATAGTAGGGTATGTATAGTAGGGTATGTATAGTAGGGTATGTGTAGTAGGATATGTATTGTGGGGCATGTATTGTAGGGTATGTATTGTATTGTATGTATTGTAGGGTATGTATTGTAGGATATGTATTGTAGGGTAGGTATTGTAGGGTATGTATTGTATGGTGTGTATTGTAGGGTATGTATTGTAGGGTATGTATTGTAGGGTATGTATTGTAGGGTATGTATTGTAGGGTATGTAGGGTATGTATTGTAGGGTATGTGTTGTAGGGTATGTATTGTAGGGTATGTATTGTAGGGTATGTATGTAGTATGTATATATGTATGTATGTATATATGTATGTATGGGCTTGAGCGGGAGCGAATGCAGCGCGCGAAGCGCGCCAACCACATTAAGCTTTTTTTACTTGACGGGCTGGGGCGAACGAGCGAAGCGAGTGATGACCCCTAGTCTAATATTACTATTCTGCGGAGGTCACGTGACGGTGGCGAAACTCTGGCCAAAACGATATATTCGAGCCGAAACAATAGGTCGAACGCCCAAAAACAATGGGATGAAACAGCGAATCGGTGATCAATAAGGCCTTTTTGAATGGAGGCGCACAAAGTTGGCACTTGCATGGAAAGGCTCCGTTTCTGGAGTAGGCAAAAGTTATCTATTTTTGGAAGCCTATTTTAAAAGGATTTTTGAGTTATTCCATTAATTACCCCACTAATTGTGCTATCACGAAAAAACGACGGTTTACGCTGGCGAAACTTCCAAATTCGCGTCCCCAACTCCATTTTCGAAAAGAGTATTCACCCTTCACGTGACCCGTGTCGCCTTTTCCTGCAATTTCATTGGCTCTTTTCGCGCGACTCATTATTCGCCCTCGAGTTGCAGCAGGTATTTTTGGAGAAGACGCGTGTTTTTTTTTTCACACAAATGGCGCTTTGCAAAGCGTTTTACGAGCTGATTTATCTTTGTAAAGAGCTGCTAATTGTTTCAAAGACCCCTGGCGAGTTGCAGGAAACAATTCGGAACGCAGGTGACAGCTGTATTTTAAGTTGAAATAGTTATCGTTTTTGTAGTAGGCGTTGCTTCGGCAAGCTTGCAACGCTTAGGCCCAATGAAAACAAAGTCAAAGTTATGAATTTTTCAGGCGCTATTTGTACGATTTTCCCCATTTAAACTTTCCACAAGTGTTTGTATGTTTGTATAGTAGGTATAGTATCTATAGTATGTTTTTTTGTAGGTATAGTATGTTTTTATGGTAGGTATAGTATGTATAGTATGGTCTTATAGTAGGTATAGTATGTATTTATAGTAGGTATAGTAGGTATAGCATGTTTTTATAGTAGGTATAGTATGTATTTATAGTAGGTATAGTAGGTATAGTATCTTTTTATAGTAGGTATAGTAGGTATAGTATGTTTGTATAGTAGGTATAGTAGGTATAGTATGTTTGTATAGTAGGTATAGTGTGTTGGTATACTAGGTATAGTATGTTTGTATATCTAATATATATATTCTGTGATATCACGTGATGACGCATTTTCTTTGCCAAAAACAAGAGATTCGACCCGAAACAATAGGTCGAACGCCCAAAAACAATGGGCCGAAACGGCGAACGGTGTAATCACAAAGGCTTTTTTGTACGTGGGTATATGGCAATGAAATTCACACTGAATGTTTAGTTTATTTATTTAACCAGGGTAATGGATTTTGTTTTTCGATTTTCTCCCTAATTATTGAATTATGCCATTAATTATTCTGTTAATTGTGCTATCACGAAAAAACTACGGTTTACGGTGGCGAAACTTCCAAATTCGCGTAGCGAATTCCAAATTCGAACAAAGCATTCCCTGTTCACGTGACGTTTTTATAGTAGGTATAGTATGTTTGTATTGAAGGTATAGTATGTTTTTATAGTATGTAGGTATAGTATGGTTTTATAGTAGGTATGGTATGTTTGTATAGTAGGTATAGTATGTATAGTATGTTTTTTAGTAGGTATAGTTTGTATATAGTATGTTTTTTAGTAGGTATAGTATGTTTTTATGCTAGGTATAGTATGTATAGTATGTTTTTATAGTAGGTATAGTAGGTATAGTATGTTTTTATAGTATAGGCATAGTATGTTTTTATAGTATGTAGGTATAGTATGGTTTTATAGTAGGTATGGTATGTTTTTATAGTAGGTATGGTAATGTACAGTGTGCACAGTAATGTATGGTATAATATGGTATATATATTAATGTTTAGTAATGTATAGTAATGTATAGTAGTGTATGGTAATGTATAACATAATGAAATACATAGTATGGTACAGTAGAGAACAGACAAGTTATATACCTTGCAGAAAAACTGCCACATTCAAAACAGTCATTGAGAAAATATTGTATATATCATATTATCAATATAATTCATAACATTTTATATTATATATATATTTTTGTTTACATAATAAAGAAAGACAATCAAATAACAATCCATCAAAGAATAAATAATATATAATAAAGTCATAATATATTATAACTTAACATGTAAATTTTCATACTGAATAGTGTTGTATTTCATTGTGATTTATAGGGAAATGAAAGAAGTTTACTGAATAATCACAGCATTATTTAGTGTGGGAGTCAACCTTTAATTAATGTCATTTATATCTACTTATGCATTACCTGATTATTATTCAACTTAACATACCCTCTCTATTTTTACAAATTCGTAGTTCACTTTAATCTATAGTCTTTGCCATTCATACTTTCACTATGTGGCATTATTGTAACATCGGAATTACCCAACACCACGTTGTTTCCATACGTCCAGAAGACCTCGATTCATTCTTTTCTGGGGCCATCTTGATATTGTTGCTATAGTTTCAAAAGACAATAGCTTTGACGAGCGCGCGAAAATCTTTCAGATTCGATCGCACCAAATTCAAGTAAGTGAAAAATTTTTCTAAATAACTTTTGAAAGTTTAAACATTTAGAAAACAAAGCCATATTAACTAAAACAGCCTTAAATGTATCCATAGTTATTAACAACAATTTACAGTCACTGTGTAACAATTTTAACACTACTTACCTTTGTTTACTTCAGCATTCGTTATCAACTTACCTGCTCATTCAGATTTGTAAGTATCTTCTCCTATTGCTATGATTTTCAATCTTTGCTCTTCATATATTCATTCCCACAATATTATCAGAATATTGTTAATTGAGATATACAACATTTTCAAATTCTTCATTTCTCCTTCAGCAGCATTTTCCATTAACCTTATACTAATTTTACATGCATTTCAACATTTCATTTTAAGAACATTTCAACATGGCAAATGCAAAGCCAAAGGAAAGCAAATTGTCATAACTGTTGGCAAAGACACCAAAGTAATTATATTAAATACATTAATATATTTATTAGTAAATTTCCATCTTCATAACTGCTATCAACCATTATTCTTTCCATGCTCTTTTTCTCCTAGGAAATAACATATAGCAGTATTTCTGCTCTAAAAAGCAATGTGCCGACCAATTCCCAGAATTGGCCGGCAAACGATTCAACTTTGTTTTCTACTGGGAGAAGAATCCCAACAAATGAAATTGTGTACGTACACCTTTTTACATTGTATTTCACATGTTTATCATACACACTTTAACAATGGCATTGCATCTTTTTACAAAATTTAACAACCTTTAACATATCAGTCTTATGTGTGTTAATTTACAGAACACAAAAAGAGGCTTTGTAAAAATTGCTGGCCAACAAAAAGAAAGGCCCCAAAAAAGAGCGTGGGAAGGTGGTCACCCAAAACCCTTCCCACAAACTTACGCAGAGCAGGCCGAATTGGCACGTGGTGCCAAAATTGTAAAATTTCTTACTTTAATATGTAGATACTGTACATAGTTATACAGTAAAAACCTGCATATAAGAACCTCCTATTTTTAACAACCTACCACCAATATTCCATTTTTCTGTATTTTTCATAGTCATTTACATGATATTGTCTTATAGTTTACCATTGTTTTCATTCTTCACAACCAAAATAGCCTACAAAATAAGATGGAGGATCTTATATGGGTTTTTACTGTTTGTAGATAGTTTGTAAATAGTTTGTAGTTAAGTAGTTATGTTGTTCGATAGTTTGTAAGTTATGTAGTTTGATAGTTTGTAGTTTGTGTTTGTAGCTTAGTGGCCTTGTCATGCATGAATTATTCATACTAATAAAATTTACCTTTTTTCGGCCTAGCAATCAATCTCACAAATTTCTCATATTTATGCATGGTCAATGCTTTTTCCTGTTTAAATAGTTCCAAATTCAGTTCATCGTAATATTCAGTTCCATTGATATATTATTGTTCTAATTTTAAAACCCACATATTAATTAGACACTTACCACAAAAAAACCAAGTAGGGACATCCTTTCCTTTTCTGTTCAGCAATCAACACCTGCAACAATAAATTATGTGAAACCATTAACCAAACACACAGTTTCAATAATTTACAATACTTTCCAGGTTACAGCAATGCCAACTCATTGCTTATATCAGGTCAGCTAGCCCACCAAAACAAAGAAGCAGAGCAGATTTCATTATTCCTATGCAACTGCTCTGAATTTGCCTTTTCTTATTTCATACAACAACTAGAGTAACAAACTTACCCAGGCCTGCCATGCATGTTGACTATTTTATGAAAGGATGCATATTCTCTTCCAATATGTCGAAATTCTATAATTGATAGATAACAATTAAAGTTAAACACACCATAACTCATTATAGTTTGCTTAATAGTGTTTGATTGAAAAGATTGACAAAGATCAAATATATTATTACCATTTATCTTATTCCTCCGATTTGATCCTTTCTTCGTCGTCAACGCTATCTACCGAGGCCGAGGCTTCTTTTCCTTTACAAATATAATAATAATAATTTCGCAAATAAAATTCTGCCACGTGAGAGATTGTTACAACGATTCCTTTGTTTTATTTGTCTTTGTTCTTTTCCTTTGTCTTCTTCTTGCAGGGACAGACGAGATGGCACACGTGCCTGCCCCATAGTGTTAACGAGGCTTACACTCCAGACGCTATCGGCCACTTTTTATCAACTTGATGCATTGAAACCCTGTGATCTCCGTCAACTTGCCCAATTGAACGATAGTATATTGTTGAAAAAGTATCAATATTGTTTAACCAACCCTAAATATCCAGTAACATCAACATAAATATTGTTTCAAAGATTGTAATGTTTCTTATCTTTTATCCTATCTCTTTCAGCCCCAACCAGTTTGTCACGTGCTAATCTTTTCCTTCCCAACGCGCTTTTCCATGGGGCCATCTTGATATTGTTGCTATAGTTTCAGAAGACAATAGCTTTGACTCGAGCATGCGAAAAATCCTTTCATATTTCGATCGCACCAATTTCAAGTAAGTGAAAAATTTTTCTACATTATTTTTGAAAGTTGAAACATTAAAGAAAACAAAGGCAGATTAACTAAGAGAGCCTTAACTGTATCCATAGTTATTAACAAAAAGTTTACACTCACTGTGTACCAATTTTGACACTACTTTCCTTTGTTTACTTCAGCATTCCTTACTCGCAGCTTACGTGCCCAATTACACATTTGTAAGTATCTTTCCTATTATTAATGTTTTCAATCTTTACTCTTCATATATTAATTCACACAAATTCCATATTATCATAATATTGCTAATTGAGAACTACAACATTTTCTAAACTTTCATAAATTTCCCAGCATTTCCTATTAACCTTATACAAATTTAATTTTACATGCATTTCAACATTTCATTTTAAGAACATTTGAACATGGCAAATGCCAAGGCAAAGGAAAATAACATTGCCATAACTCTTGACAATGATACCAAAGTAATTATATTAAATACATTAATATATTTATTAATAAATTTCCCATCTTCATAACTGCTATCAACCATTATTCTTGGCATCCTCTTTTTCTCCTAGGAAATAGCATATAGCAGTATTTCTGCGCTAAAAAAGAAATGTGCCGACCAATTCCTGGAATTGGCCGGCAAACGATTTAACTTCATCTTTGCTACTGGGAGAAGAATCCCAACAAAGAAATTGTGTATGTACCCTTTTACATTGTATTTCACATGAATAACATACTAACTTTAACAATGGCATTGCATCTTTTTACAGAATTTTAACAACCTTTAATATCAAAATCTTATATGTGTTAATTTACAGAACACAAACAGAGGCTTTTATTAAAATTGGCAAAGGCCAAAGAAAAAGAAAGGCCCCCAAAAAAGAGGGTGGGAAGGTGGTCACCCAAAACCCTTCCCACAAACTTACGGCTGAGCAGGCCCAATTGGCACGTGGTGCGAAAATTGTGAAGATTTCTTATTTTAATATGTATATACTGTACATAGTTTTACAGTAAAAACCTGCATATAAGAACCTCCTATTTTTAACAACCTAGGAGCCAATATTCCATTTTTCTGTGTATTTTTCAACAGTCACGTTTACATGATATTGTCTTATAGTTTACCAATTGTTTTTCATTCTTCACAACCAAAATAGCCTACAAAATAAGATGGAGGATCTTATATGTGGGTTTTTACTGTTTGTAGATAGTTTGTAAACAGTTTGTAGTTAAGTAGTTATGTTGTTCGATAGTTTGTAATTATGTAGTTTGATAGTTTGTGGTTAAGTAGTTATGTAGCTTAGTGGTCTTGGTCATGCATAAATTATTTATACTAATAATAATTTACCTTTTTTCGCCCTAGCAATCAATCTCACAAATGCTCCATATTTATGCATGGTCAATGCTTTTTCCTGTTAAAATAGTTGTTAATTCAGTTCATCGTAATATTCAGTTCCATTGATATATTATTGTTCTAATTTTAAAACCCACATATTAATTGGACACTTACCACAAAAAAAACCAAGTAGGGACATCCTTTCCTTTTTCTGTTCAGCAATCAACACCTGCAACAATAACATAATGTGAAACCATTAACCAAACACACAGTTTCAGTAATTTACAATACTTTCCAGGTTACAGCAATGCCAACACTCATTGCTTATGTCAGGATCAGCTAGCACACCAAAACAAAGAAGCAGAGCAAATTTCCATTATTCCTATGCAACTGCTCTGAATTTGCCTTTTTTCTTATTTCATACAACAAGTAGAGTAACAAACTTACCCAGGCCTGCCATGCCTGTTGACTATTTTGAATGAAAGGATGCATATTCTCTTCCAATATGTAGAAATTCTATCATTGATAGATAACAATTAAAGTTTAACACACCATAACTCATTATAGTTTGCTTAATAGTGTTTGATTGGAAAGATTGACAAAGATCAAATTATATTATTACCATTTATCTTATTCCTCCGATTTGATCGTATTTCTTCGTTGTCAACGCTATCTACCGAGGCCGAGGCTTCTTTCCTTTACAATATAATAATAATAATAATTTCGCAAATAAAATTCTGTCTGGCATGTGAGAGATTGTTACAACGATTCCTTTGTTTCATTTGTCTTTGTTCTTTTCCTCTGCAGTGCTAACGAGGCTTACACTCGGTAATAAAGGGTATATAATAAACAAAGTCTATCAACTTGCCCAATTGAATGATAATGTATTGTTGAAAAAGTATCAATATTGTTTAACCAACCGTAAATATTCAGTAACATGAACATAAATAATATTTGAAAAATTGTAATGTTTCTTCTTATCTTTGTCCTATCTCTTTCAGCCAGCAAGTTTGTCACCTGCTAATCTTCTCCTTCCCACCTTTAAAAGTATTAAGGACGAAGGGGAAATCCCTTCACACGAGAATTTTTCCCTCCTTTTTTATCACATGACGCGTATAAACCAATCACGGAGCCCATGTAGTACAATAGAAATCCCGCCTCTACAATTAGATTTTGTCTATTTTTAACCGGCCAAATTTTCCAAAGGCTTTAATTTTAGTTAATCTTATTATATTTATCGCTGAGTAAGTACTTACTTTCAACGTGTTTTAATAACTACAAACTAGCCAGATTATTTATCACTACTTCGCCTCATGAGACGAATATTATTGTTTTTCTTGGTATGCTTTTTATTACAAAGACAGGTTACGTGCTGTGCAGGTATCATTTCTTTATCAAATATTTTAAGTTTACAACTATTCAGATTTCTCTTTTGTTTCTTCCCATAGATTTGAAAGACACAAGGCTAGGCTCGGTAAGAAATTTATTATTTCACTACCATTTCCTACTCGCTGATCTATTTACTCTTTAATGTGTGTTTTTCTTCTAAAGAAAGGCCCGCCTAAATCTATTTTAAAATAACGGACACTTCTCTTTCACAAACTCATTTAGACAATAAACTTATATTTTTGTTTTTTTATTTCTCTCTTTCCAAATGAGCCTTTGTACAACAAACCATTTCCTTAATTCAGTGTTTCCTTCATGGATAGTAAGTATATTAACAACAATTTCTCAAATTGTGTTTCAACAAATTATTGAAAACTGCTGCACTCAATTCAACCGATCCATTTTTATTTACTCAGGTATTCTGAGCTTTGCCCATTATTCATTTCCTTTTACTACTTATATTGTAATTATGAATTTACTCTATTCCATTTTAGTGACTGTTTACCTAACAGAAACGACCACAGTTTAAACTTAAGTATATTCATTTAACATAAATTAGATTAAATAGCAATACTTTTCCATTTACTTCTTTACCAATTTCAACTTATCATTATGGAACCCTTGAAATATATTATATTTACTTCTTTGTGTTTCAGCTTTACACAAGGCTATAATTATTACCATTGTTGTTGCTATTAGGACCATTGTCAACAACCAATAACATTTGCAATAATTTGGCCTAATTGTATATCTCATAGTTCATATTTCTCTTTCATACCACAACGTGCACCATGCTGCGCAAGGCCAAGAGAAGTATAACCGGCACCAGGCGTAGAAATCAAGTGCGGGAGAATATGCAGCATCACAGACAGATCAATCAACAGCTTCAGCCTCAACAGACGGGAAATGCGGATAACCCGCTTGCAGCAGTCCAGGATCTTCAACAACTGCAGCTCGAAAACCGTCAGCTAGAAGCCCCTGAGTATCAACCATTTCCAGCACAGTATCCCCTTCCACAGATACAGCCGATGGAGATGGACATGGAACCAGAGCTTCCCATTCAGAACCAAGAGCTTCAAGCAGCAGAACAGCCTGCAGAAGACATCCAGATGCACGACGCAGTTCCAGTATCTGATGAAAATCAGATACCAGAACCAGTTGAAGATCAGCAAATGCAAGTCGACAACCCTGTCCCCGAGAACAATGAAGCTGAAAATCTCATCCCCTTCTCCCCATTACCACACCACTTATGACCAATAAAATGACCAGAACATGCATTCATTGTGGTGCAAAGTACTTCAAAGAAGAACAAAACACAAAAAAACAATACAACAAATGTTGCATGGGAGGTTTAATTGCTCTGGATCAAATTGAACCACCTCCAGTAAGTGTCATGCATTTATACACTGGTGATACTGCCGAATCAAAATATTTCTTAAAGCACTTCCGCCAATACAACTGATTAATGGCCATGGCATCATGGAAGGCTAATATTGTACGTCATGCTAGAGCTGGACCACCAGTTATCACAATTCATGAAAAGGCATATCACATGACAGGTAATTGATACAACATGATTCCAGTCATTATCAATATAACTTATTATTCATTTATGCTGGCTACAGTTAAGTTTCTATTTACCTAACTTATGCTTTGCATCATTAACAGGTGTAACAGAAACAGACAGATCCAGAAAATATGCAGAACTATACATCATGGATACGCAACAAGCATTGCAGGAACGGCAAAACACTGCAGGAGAACAGCATCTTGATTTGGACATTGTTGCACTTCTCCAGAATGAATTAATGGCAGTCAATCGATTTGCACAACATTTGCGAAGCATGGGTGAAATATTGGAGGAACAGGGGCAGCAAGCTATTGCAAACAATCAGCCTGTTCCGACATTCAAAATGATCATAACAGGTCGGCTACAACAAGATCGCAGATACGATAATCCAACTGCCAGAGAAATTGCAGCTATATATACTGTACAAAATGGAGGTGCACCAAATCCTGACAACAGAGAACTGCAAGTTCAAACAAGACGCGGAGATCTCATGAAGATTTACGCAACCAGTCCAAGTGCCGATCCTCTCATGTATCCATTGATGTTCTTTCACGGTGACAGAGGATACAGTTTGGACCTTCAACGATTGCCTAATGCACACATAGCGGGTGAACACCACAACAATCGTAACCGTCGTACCAAACTAACCCTCGCCGAATACTATTTATACAGAATCCAGGTCAGGGATGCATTCTCAGCCATCCACATTGCATCACTTCTATTTCAACAGTATCTGGTAGATGCATACACGAAGATAGAAGGCAATAAACTGAGCTGGATTATGAATAATGAACGTCAGCTTCATGTTGACATGTATCGTGGCCTGATGGATCATCTCCACAGAAGAGCTGAAATCGAAAACCAGATGGCCAGGGCTAACAATCCGAATCAGCCCATCCATATCGATGTTGGCCGTGTTATCATTCTACCGTCATCCTTTCCAGGCAGCCAAAGAAACATGTATCAACACTTTCAAGATGCAATGACAATCGTAAGGAAGTATGGCAAGCCAGACATCTTCCTTACAATGACTGCCAATCCTAAATGGAAGGAGATAGAAGAAAACATTTATCCGTATCAGACGGCAAATGATCGACCAAACATTGTCACAAGAGTATTTCAACTCAAACTCAAAGAACTACTCAAAGACATACTAGACAAGCACATTCTTGGACATGTCACAGCACATGTGTATGTCATAGAATTTCAGAAGAGAGGACTACCACACGCACACATGATCCTGTTTCTTTCACAAGCTGATAAACCGAGAACACCACAACAGGTAATATTTACATACTCAGATATAAAGATTGTAATAACTCTTACTCATATACATAATTATATCTATAACATCAAATGCAGAGTATGTCATGATGGACATGTGCTACAAGCTATTCTGTACGTGATCTCAATAATAGTAGCTAATTATCATGTTCATTGTCAGGTGGATCAACTCATATCAGCAGAGATACCGGATCCACAGGATGCAAAATATCACAAGTTGGTCCTAAAGCACATGACACATGGACCCTGTGGAGTTTTAAATCCTCATTGCGTGTGCATGGAAAATAACAAATGCAAAAAGCACTTTCTGAAAGAACAAGTTGCTGAAACTGAAATCAATGTCAACGGCTATCCTCTCTATAGATGACGGTGTCTTCATCCAGTCAAAGTGAATAATCGCATTTTGGATGATACCTGGGTAGTGCCACACAACAGACACCTACTCATCAAATATCAGTGTCATATCGACGTGGAAATATGCAGTACAGTTAAAAGTGTCAAGTACATTTTCAATTATATCCACAAAGGACATGATATGGCACATGTTGAAATTCTTGAAGAAAATCAACAGCAAGTACCTCAAGACATTGAACACGACGAGGTGCGCCAATACATCAACGCAAGATATATTGGACCACATGAAGCTGTCTATCGGCTTATGTAGTTCCCCATGCACGACAAAAGCCACATAGTCAAACGGCTTTCTGTTCATCTACCATTTGAGCAACAAGTCATCTTTCATGACAATGATGAAGAACAAAGGCTCAACAACATAGGTGACAGAACAACACTCACAGCATGGTTTGAGCTGAACCAGCAAGATCCAGCTGCACATCAGTACCTCTATCATGAGATACCAGAGCACTATGTCTTCCAGGAGCGTTCAAAAACATGGACAGCCAGACAACGAAGAGCAATGCCAATCATTGGTAGAGTAACTCAAGTGCAGCATAGACCTTGCGAGCAAAAATTCGCAGAAGACTTTTGCTATTGCATAAACGAGGAGCTACGTCATTTGAAGACCTTCGAACGGTAGAAGGTCATCTATGTGACTCTTTCAAAGATGCAGCCTTAGCTTTGGGGCTTTTAGAAGATGATGCCGAAATCACACGCTGTCTACACGACGCAGTCATCTTTAATATGCCACCACAACTCAGACAGTTGTTTGCCACATTGCTACTCTTTCAAATGCCTTCAGACATAAGAACACTCTTCGACACCTTCAAGGAAGCAATGAGTGAAGACTTTGTCAGACGTGATCAACTCAACAATCCAGACATAACCTTCCAAGACAGACACATGTATCAATGTCTACTTGATATTGACAACAATTTGAAGGTCCATGGTTTGTCAATCGCCAACTACGATCACCTTCCTCAGCTACCGGCCGACTTTGTCATTCCAGAACAAGGTGATTTACAACTTAACATGATGATATTCACTGTAATTACTTAGCCAATATATGCTTCTATTTATACCAAATTAACTATTGTTTATGTTTTCAGAGGAGGATCACATGGATGTTGAAAACGAAGGAGAGCAAGGAGAACAAATGCGCGCTGCATTGAATCCAGAACAACAAGTGGTATACACAGCCATTATTCAAGCAATTGAGGTGCAATCAGAACAGAACTGTCACTTTCTCGATGGACCAGCTGGCACAGGGAAAACATTTCTCTACAACACGTTGGTTCGCAACCTCAATGCTTCTGGACACAAAGTTCAATGTATGGCTTGGTCAGGAATTGCAGCAACACTACTTATTAATGGCAGAACATCGCATTCGCAATTCCAAATTCCAATACCACTGAAGCTGGAATCAACATGCAATGTCAAGAGACAGAGCCGAAGAGCACAAGTGTTGCGTGAAACAACCCTGTTCATATGGGATGAAGCTTCAATGATACCAGCATTGGCATTACAAGCAGTTGACAGACTGCTTCGGGATATCACAAGAGTTGAAAAGCCATTTGGTGGCAAGTTCATGTTGCTTGGTGGCGATTTCAGACAAGTTCTACCGGTTGTTCCCAAGGCAGGAAGAGAGCAAATTGTATCAGAGAGTCTTAAATCATATCAAATCAGTGATTTGTGGGCACAGTTTCAACAACATCGCCTGCACACAAACATGAGAGCTGTTCAAGATGAATCTTACAGAGAATTCTCAGAATGGCTTCTAAGACTCGGCAATAAACAATAACCACATGATGCACTTGACAATATCACTTTGCCACACCGAATATGCACATCTTCGCAAGAGGAAATGCTCAACTTCATATATCCCCAGCCTAATACACCACAGTCGCCCCTCATGCTGGATCCGGTAACCATGTCAGAATGTTGTTGTCTTACCCCAAACAATGACTTCTCACATCAACTCAATGACATCATTCTGGAAAGACTACAAACTCCTGAAAGAACATACTACAGCACAGACAGTGTGATAACAGAGGATCCCGATGAGGAAGGGTCATATCCAATTGAGTTTATCAACAATCTAACTCCTAACGGAATGCCATTACATCGGCTTAGACTCAAGGTATAATTCACCTATATGTACTAATTATACATTAATTCTACACTTATTTTAAATCTTAATAATGGTCCTTTGATGATACACATTGTAATCTCGAACATTCCTTATTATAGGTTGGTGCAACAATCATTCTTCTGAGGAATCTAAATCCAAAGAAAGGTCTTTGCAATGGCACAAGACTCATTGTACGCCATCTCCGACGTAACGTGATCACAGCAGAGATCATCACGAAGGAACACAGAGGCCAGCAGGTCACGATTCCCAGAATAACATTGTCAACACAAGACACAGAGATGCCGTTCAACATCAAGGACGGCAATTTCCAGTCAGAATAGCATACTGCCTTACTATCAACAAGGCACAGGGAAAATCCCTCAGGTATGTTGGTTTGTATTTACCAGAGCCCGTGTTCACACATGGTCAGTTATATGTGGCCATGTCAAGAGCAACATCATTTGACGGGCTCAAAGTATTCCTCCCAGAGGAAACACACAGGAAGACAAAAAACATTGTCTTCCAAGAAGTCCTGTAAAGGTCTTCACAAACTTTTGAGCATAAATTCCGTTGCTCACAGAGGGTGTCAGTCTACCAAAATGCACATACACAAATTACGGGGCTCAGATTGTGGTTCTAGCGGATCGGCATTGCACTACAGTGTGATGTTCCCTGCTGTGCTATCAGCACAACACTCAGAAAGCAAAGCCATGAACAGATTTGAACATTGCTGGTTTGCCAGGCCACACCAGTCAATAAGATCCGCCAAGAACGATCCAAACACTTTCACAACACTCCAGTGTCCGGGGGTGTTCGCCAACAGCAACAACACGATCTGGGTCCTCGGTAGCACCCGTATCAGAAGAGGTATGCTTTGCCATACTCTCCGATATTGCCTATGGGAGTATGGCTTTCCTTTTCTCTGTGAAAACTGCAATCTCTCCATTAACCATAGTTGTTTTAACAAGAATTAGCATTGGATTACCCCCTCTCATGTCCTTATTTATTATAAAAATATAGCTGACCCCTTATTATGTAATATCCCAAATTTAAATTGCAGTTTTCATGAACAAGGAAACCTCGAACAAAGGTTACCCCTTGAAGTTGGTGTTCTTTTTGGGGATATGAATCTTGGCCGGTATTGTTCTAAACAATGAAAGATCGAGTAAGTCTGAGCCAATCAAAACTTACATCATTGGAGCATGCGTAGAATGTAGGGCAAATGTTTCATATGATAAGCAGTGCATGTGCGCGAAAATTTCACTCCGCGTGATGAGTTCTTAGGCCAAGGTTTTGTTTTTGTTGAAAGGATTTCGGATTTCTTTAGGGCTGCAGTTAGATGGGGAGCGTTGGTCTAGATAGCGAGGAAACGGCTTGACAGCGCAAATTCGCTGTAGAAGGCCTGTGAGTAATACTCGTCTATTCTTTGACCGACAATCCCTTAGCTTAAATTGAGATTAGTATAATTTAGCAACAATTAATTAAGGTTTAAAATGTAGTGAATTAAAAGATAATTAGAGAAGTATATAGATAAGTCATAAGATGAAATAGAATTAGTGTTTTGCATTAGATCATATTAATATATTATATCATAGCATCTAATATTATATCATAGCATATATTATATCATAATAATATATTATATCATAGCATCTAATATTATATTATAGCATATAGAGCGATCAAGATAAATTACTCAATAATGTAGATACCTGTTTCATTGACAATTTAGTAAGAGTAAACTAGCCGGGGGGCGCTCGCGTTCGCTCGCTTCCCGGAGGGGGGCAAGTGAAAAAAACTTAATTTGGTTGGCGCACTTCGTGCGCTGCATTCGCTTGCGCTCATGCCTCTTTGAACCCCACGTACAATGGGTTAGCTCGCTGCGCTCGCCTGTGGCTGGCGCACTTCGTGCGCTGCATTCGCTAACGCTCATGCCTCTTTGAACCCCACTTACAACGGGTTAGCTCGCTGCGCTCGCCTGTGGTTGGCACACTTCGTGCGCTGCATTCGCTTACGCTCATGCCTCTTTGAACCCCACTTACAATGGGTTAGCTCGCTGCGCTCGCCTGTGGTTGGCGCACTTCGTGCGCTGCATTCGCTAACGCTCATGCCTCTTTGAACCCCACTTACAATGGGTTAGCTCGCTGCGCTCGCCTGTGGTTGGCGCACTTCGTGCGCTGCATTCGCTAACGCTCATGCCCCTTTCAACCCCACTTGCAATGGGTTAGCTCCCTACGCTCGCCTGATAATCCCTTATCATAATTCGTTGATTAAAACTTTGGGCTTGTTTACATTAGGCCTACCACGTGGGTCGGGCAAAAAGAACCAATCAACTTGCAGCAAACAGCGAAACGCGTCACGTGAACAGCGAACGCTTTGTTCGAATTTGGAGTTCGCGACGCGAATTTGGAATTTTCGCCACCGTAAACCGTAGTTTTTTCGTGATAGCACAATTAGCAGAATAATTAATGGAATAATTCAATAATTAGGGAGAAAATCGAAAAACAAAATCCATTACCCTGGTTAAATTAAGAAACTAAACATTCAGTGTGAAGTTCATCGCCATATACCCACATACAAAAAAGCCTTTGTGATTACACGGTTCGCCGTTTCGTCCCATTGTTTTTGGGCGTTCGACCTATTGTTTCGGGTCGAATCTATTGTTTTTGGCAAGGAAAATGCGTCATCACGTGACATCGCAGAATAGTAATATTAGATAATTGGAATAAAAATTTAAAAAGAAAGAAAGATAAAAATTTAAAAAAAAAATAATTGAAGATAGCTTAGGATAGAGGAACTGGCCATGTCGGGGTTTCAGGTGCAGGACTACTACAGATTTTACAGTAAAAGCTCAAGAAAAGGCAGACATTGTGAGTACTCAGAATGCAATCACATGGAGAGCCACTACCATTGTAAGTTTTGCCCAATGACCATGAGAGATTTAGTGACAACCAGAATGGAGAAACATACAAGAAAGAAGCATGCAGAGGAATTTGAAGGTTATGGAACAGAAGAGGCTAGCTCTCCATGTTTTAGCACTCTGGATACCCACTCTGTCTGCCCATCAATGACAACACTTGCTTGTTGTCAATCTACCTTATATAATATCTGAGCGGTGACGGAAACAACGCTCAAAGACCCCCAGCGATGAAGGTTCTGAACACCGTTCCCACAATCTGCCTGATCTGTTCTTTCCGAAAACCACTCAAAATTCTTCCCACTGCCCTCTATATGTGCAATATCTATTTTGTTTTTCGAAATTTGTTTTCCTTTTCCAGATATTTTCACTTTTCTCATTCGAAAATTCTTCCGCCCTTTGTTTTTGTTTGAAGTCTGCTTTGTGTCCTGTGACAGCTACTGCAGTGCCTCGGCTTTTGTTTTGCGTGCGAGGGGGACATATCAAAAGCTTTGATCCGTACTAAAGCTGTCAGTCAAACAAAACGTGTTGTGCCATGCGACCCCCTGGCTAAAGGCATTTGAAATGATGTCATGCTTCTGGAAAGATAGATCATGCGTTGTTTACCGTTTATGAAACAATGAATCCCTGTTGCGTTTGACACTAATCCGACAGTGTCTTTTGTTACTGTGGCCTTTGATTGACGAGGAAGCTGCTTCCTTCCTTCAGCGAGCGTGCAGTGGATGTCCATTTTCGAATTTGGGACGCGACAAACCGAATGAATTGCTTTCGTTGTGTTGCTGCGTTTTATTTTTCCTGGCATTTTACTCGAGATTTCCAACTAAAGAACTTTACTGGTGAGTGACTAAGTTTTTTTCTATTTTTCCCTCTCAGTTGTATTCGTTTATTCAGCGCAGATTCCCTGATCAACAACTCGCTTTTTAAATTTCTCCAGCATTGCAATAAATTTTCAAAATTTCACTCATTCTCTATAAATTGACTCTGATTTGTTTGAAAGAGCTCTGGTCGATCAAGTCTAAAATTCTAATTCGATTTTTGCAGATTTGGTTGTGAAACTCTAACTCGCCAGACTCGAAAACAGCTATTTTCATATTGCATTGAAGCAGGCCGTGCGGAGAAGCATGCAAATCCCCTGAAACGTTTTCTCCTTGGCATGCACAGAATTGCTGTTCACGACTGACCAACCGAAGGCTAAAGTAGTGGATTTCAATCACCTCATTTTCGTTCTGGATAACATAAACGTCTACTCAAGCTGGAAACAAGTTCTTCAACTTCACATGGATTCTAAACTGGAAATGTGTCCACCATTCAGTTGCAATTCAAAACGCCAAAGTTGTGTATGTGGTCTGTGAAATATGTGAGTGAATCATTTAAAAACTTTCATCATTTGCTGAATTTAAAACCATTTTATATATATCATCATGATTTTAGACTGCATGTTTAGATGATCTAACTTTGGGACCCCTCTAAAATTTTCACAATGCGCTTTTCTATTGCTTTCATGGAATTCCTGTAATAATAATAATAATAATAATAAAGTTTACACACAGTTTCTATTGCCGCCATGTTGGCAAGCAATTTGCTCAACTGTGAACAAAGTAAATTACTTTTTGCGATAAAAATCTTCTAAATTTGTTGTCATAAAAAATGTTTTTAACTTCTTTTTAAACTCATCAATGCATTGTGTATGTTTGAGTTCGATGGGAAGTTTATTCCAGAGAATTGGTCCCGATCTTGTGAAGGCCCTATCACCATATTTTCCGCTACTCTCTCTTACTGCAACCATACCTGTGCGTTCGTTACTAACATTTATTTTTTCTTGCAGGACATCAGGCACTACATTCCATATCAATTTATGCATTATGACACATGCCTTGAATGTTATACGTTCTCTAACTTTGAGCCAGTGGATGTCTGCAAATAGGTGGGAGATGTGTTTTCTATCAAATTTATTTATATTATAGACTATTCGTATAGCTGTATTTTGAACGGATTGAAGTTTTTTTATAAGGTTACTTGGAAGATTAAGAAATAGGGAATTGCAGTAATCCAATTTTGAGGATACCAAGGAACACATTAAAATATTTACTGTTTCTTTTGGTAAGTAATATTTTATTCTTGCAATGTTTCTAAGTATGAAATTGCAGTCTGAAACAACTTTGTTGATGTGTTGTTCGAAGCCAAAATCACTGTCCAATAACACTCCAAGACATTTAGCTATATTCACAAATCGGACACAAATATCATCATATTGAATTCCGTGGATGACAATTTCTTTCTTGATTGAAGGAGGGGACAGGACTATTATTTTTGTTTTTTCCGTATTTATTTTTAAAAAGTGTTTATCCATCCAACAGGCCACAGATTTCAAACACACTTCGACATCTATTGTTAAAACAGTTGATTGGAACACCGGAAGAAAATGCTTGTACAGTTGATGGTCATCTGCAAAGCCACCCACCTTAAAAGAGCATTTCTCAATTATAGTATAAAGGGATTCAATGTATAGGTTAAAGAGCACTGGTCCAAGAACAGACCCCTGGGGAACCCCAAAATGTAAATTCGAAGAATCTGACATAGACCCATTCACTAGAACCTTTTGACTGCGTCCTGTTAAAAAAGATTTGAACCAATTGAGTGCAGTTCTTCTGATGCCTATTCTGTCATGTAGTGTTTTCAAAAGAAGTGTTTGATCCACTGTGTCAAATGCAGCACTGAGGTCTAATAACATTATAATCGTTGCATAATTACTATCAAAACCCAAAAGGACATCGTCTGGTAAATACGTTTTTGGTAAATACCTGTAGTGGTAAATACGTTTTTACGAATTTGATCTGTATTTTAAATCTAATATATATATTCTATGATGTCACGTGACGGTGGCGAAACTCTGCCTAAAACAATAGATTCAACCCGAAACAATAGGTCGAACGCCTCAAAACAATGGGACGAAACGGCGAATCAGTGATCAATAAGGCTTTTTTGAATGGGATGGCACAAGGCTGACACTTGCATGGAAAAGCTCCGTTTCTGGAGTAGGCAAAAGTTATCTATTTTTGGAAGCCTATTTTAATAGAAATTTTGAGTTATTCCATTAATTATTCTGCTAATTGTGCTATCACGAAAAAACGACGGTTTACGCTGGCGAAACTTCCAAATTCGCGTCCCCGACTCCATTTTCGAAAAGAGTATTCGCTCTTCACGTGATCCGTTTCGCCTTTTCCTGCAATTTGATTGGCTCTTTCGCAACTTCACGTGAACAGTGACGTGTTTTTCGTTATCATGCAAATTTGCCCTCGGCAGGCAGCAGGTACTTTTGGAGAAGACGCGTGTTTTTGTTTTCAACACAAAGGATAACTGGGCGCCTTTCAAAATGTTTTACGACCTGAATTATCGTTGTAAAACCTTGCTAATTGTTTGAGAGACCTCTGGAAAATTACAGGAGACAATTGAGAACACAGGTGATAGCTTTTTTTTGTTTTTTGAGTGAGATAGTTTTAGTTTTGTATGACCGCCATTGTTGCTTCGGCATACTGTGACGCTTAGGCCTAATGTAAACAAAGTCAAAGTTTTAAAAACAAATTATGATACGCGATTATGAGGCGAGCAGAGCGAGCCAAACTATTGTAAGAGGAGTAGCCAGAGGCATGAGCGGTGGCGAATGCAGCGCACGAAGTGCGCCCTATCAGTCAATGTTTCTTGATAACAGATAGACAGGAGAGCGCAGCGAGCTAAACCATTGTAAGTGGGGTTGAATGGGGCATGAGCGCAAGCGAATGCAGCGCACGAAGTGCGCCAACCACAGGCGAGTGCAGCGAGCTAACCCATTGTACGTGGGGTTGAAAGGGGCATGAGCATGAGCGAATGCAGCGCACGAAGTGCGCCAACCACAGGCAAGCGCAGCGAGCTAACCCATTTTACATGGGGTTGAAAGGGGCATGAGCGTTAGCTAATGCAGCGCACGAAGTGCGCCAACCACATTAAGTTTTTTCACTTGCCCCCCTCCGGGAAGCGAGCGTACGCGAGCGCCCCCGGCTAGTATTGTATATTCTCTAATCGAAATTTCGAATTAAATGGATCCAATTATGTTTTCTAATATACTATTCAATGGCAACGCTTCTCTCCGTTTCGTTTAAATCGAGACGTTTCTGGCACGCTCACAAGTGCACGAACATTTGCATCACGGAAAAAATAGACCTCGCACAACCTTGCAATGGAATTAGACCTCGGGGCTTCCATGGGGGAACGATGCAAACATGAGGATCAGAATCATTTCAAATTAAATCATGGGAGAAAACATGGACCTAGAACAACCTTGGAATGGAAGCTGGGATCGGGGATTCCATAGGCCATGCTATGGGGAATGGATGCAACTTTGAAGATTTGAATGATTTCAAATTAAATCATCACAGAAAACATAGACTTGGAACAACCTTGGAATGGAGATCAGAGCTTGGGGCTCCCATGGACCATGTTGTCGGGGAATGCTTCCAACTATGAGGTTGTCAATGATTTCAATTTATATCATCATGGGCCTGGAACAACCTTGGAATGCAAATCGGAACTCGGCGATTCCATGCACCATGTGATCGAGGAATGGTTGCAACTATGAGGCCTTCAAAGATTTCAATTGAAATCATCATGGACCTGGAAGAACCTTAGAATGGAAATCGGGACTTGGGGCTTCCATGAACCATGTGGTCGGGGAATGCTGGAAACTATACATTTATATTTACATTACGTGTTCCGCGAAAATCCTTTGTTTACCAAAATTTCATTACCCCTCTTTACTACCCATTACTTCGCGTGTCCGACGAAGGGTCATCTTACCGATACTCAATCAACTTTCATTAGAACCGATTGCTTAACGTGTCCGCCGGCGTAGGATAGTCTGTATCAATAAGCAGTGCAACAATTACAACAACCACAGAAGGTGTTCCATCAATGACATCAGCATCGATCAGTTCTGATGGTGGTCCTGCCCTGGAATGCACTTTTTCTTCCCCATTTAGCCCTAAACAAAGTGCTATTGTTAAGAAAAGTAAGGTGTCAACTCCTTTGTCCTCAAAGCCAGGAAATGTTGTCTTCTCTCCACCAGGCATTTCACCTTTACATCATAAAAGTACCCTTTCTTACCATGCTGATAATAGTGAAGCAGTGTCAAACAGCAGAGCTTATTTTAGTGTTAAAGGCAAGGCCCCTTCTGAGTGTATTATTCCTCACTGCCATAATACAACAAAGCTAAAATCATTACTTAGGAAAAAGGTCAGAGGTGGAGGTAGTGATATTATAGACTGCAACAGTACCATACCTCAGATAACCTACTTCAAATAACCTACTTCAAATTAGTAGACATAGATGATCCTTCCAACTTCTCAATTTGTGTTCAGCACTGGAAAGAATGGTACAATTATGATTATAGTTTGCGGAAGTCTTTAGGTGCTTTAGGACAAAACAATCAGGAAGGAAATAGATTTTTAGGTTTGATGAATTCAGCAGCACAAAGCTCCATCATAAAATGTGCCATGTTAAGTATGAGATGGCTGACTCTCTTTCAGGAACACTCTAATCTATTGGCAAGAGTCCTGAACTACCTTGATTATTCCTCTCTTCAAAATTTGAGTAGATCCTTTTCATTTTTTGATAAAGTAGTGAAACACCATCTGACCGATGATCTTGTTTGTCAAAGACATCTATTGCACAATTATTTCATTGACGGGAACTTGAATGGGAAATCTCCTCGTGAAACACTGCAAATCATTAATTCATATTGTTTGAAAACAACATATAGTATAGAACATCATCCTCCATTTGATGAAATGTCATTTGAAAAGTCACTTTCCAAAGAGCTCACTGCAGCAATGGCTGACGAAAGTGACTTAAGATTGATCAGAAGTTTTGGAGAAAATCGTAAACCATCGCAGATGGAAGTTTTAGTTTATTTAACAGCAAAATGTCTTACGTCCTACTTCTCAAATCATCATATGTCAAT
Organism: Sanderia malayensis; assembly: GCA_013076295.1. Taxonomy (NCBI): domain Eukaryota; kingdom Metazoa; phylum Cnidaria; class Scyphozoa; order Semaeostomeae; family Pelagiidae; genus Sanderia; species Sanderia malayensis. Next base: position 24,695 of record RQOL01000690.1, on the reverse strand, counting down.
AAAATCGGCTCAGCAAGGAGAAATGTTAGCTTCTGATTTCAGGATAGGAGCAGAGATCACAAAAACACCATTTGTGTTACTTTTATTTGATCTTGTTTTAACAGGCAATAAAATGTGTTGCCCAAAAAGCATTGAAAACAAACAGACGTTATTTAGACTTCTTTCAATCAACTCCATACGCCATAAAATGAAAGATTATAAGATTGTAACTCCATTGCATAAGACTTTGTCAAATGAAGTCTCCCTCACTTGTAGTAAAGATTTGATGACAATTTTAAACCGGTCAGGTCTTGCATTTTCATATGTAAAGGATTTGAAGGACAGCCAAATTTCAAGAAAATTATGGAATACTGTTGGAGTTAAGAATGCTTTACAGAGGATCTCCTCCAACATACATTGGATTGAGTCTGATAACCTTGAAACCATGCTAAAGTCTACTTCCATTCACAATGCTGAAAGGTTGACACATTTTCTAACAGCCCAGCTAGAGTATGTTGATGGTCTGTGGGCAGTTTTGGACCTTTTTTCAAAACCACCTGTCCATTATATTGAGAGATCAGTTTTTCATCTTACTGATATTGAAAAAAGTAGACATTTGAAATTTCTACAGAGCTGTATTGAGAAGGCTTTTGAGCTTCATGATTTTTTGAGCTGCGATGAAATTGTGGAGGGGCTTGCTCAGTCAAGTATTGATGACAACAGAAATATTCAACCACTAAATGTAAATCTTTTAGAAATGCCATCAGAAAGAATCATTGATAGCAAAAAGGCTTTGCCAAAGACAACCACAATCTATCTAAGAATGGAAAAGCTTTGTTCCTCTCAACTTAACGACATCAAAGAGTTACTTGACATTACATGTAATGATTATTAACTAAATGAGCTCAGATACATCCCTAGTGTTGCGGTGTCACCCTTTTTGTTTGCTTCAAAGTTCATCAACAAACAACTAATATCTGCCAATTCTGAATCTGGTACTTTGCGTCAAATTAACTTTGTGCCCTGGGGCTTTGTAGAGCAACAAACAGAAAATGCTAACACTACACTTCCAGAATGTGAAAACATAATTGCAAAAATTATTCCCAGTGTTATTAACAAACTCAAAGACCACCGAAATGGAATTTTTTCAGCAACAAAATTAGTTGAATTGGCAATACAATGTTGCAACCTGCACACATGTGAATACCAAGATATAGATATTGTCATTCTGTCTGTTATACTTGCTGAACTCCAAAGAAAGCAAGGTTTCCTGATATTAGCACAAAATCTCCTCATGGAAGCGTACCATAAATTATTTGTCTGTCAACATTTTGAGTCAGCAATATGGCGCGCCGTCCCGGCAAAAATTCAAACTTGTGTGTGTATGTCAACTGTGTGCGGTGTGTACCTCAAATGTGTGCGGTGTGTACCTCAAATGTGTGTGGTGTGTACCTCAAATGTGTGCGGTGTGTATGTCAAAATTCAAACTTGTGTGTGTACCTCAACTGTGTGCGGTGTGTACCTCAAATGTGTGTGGTGTGTATGTCAAAATTCAAACTTGCGTGTGTATGTCAATTGTGTGTGGTGTGTATGTCAAAATTCAAACTTGCGTGTGTATGTCAAATTCGTATAGAAGATGTTGTGCGTGGTCGCTCGTTAGCGTTATTAGCCTCATCACAACCACGTGCGTCAATGTGTCCATTTTAGAAATCTGCTGCAAAATGGAGGATGCACTTGCAGTCTTTATGTAGACCTGTAATTCAGGACCTTGGGGTTTCATTATTGTCTGAATCAGATCAACGCATTGAGCAGATTTTAGTTCGTGCGAAGCTTGTGGCGACTATACTTTATGAATTAGTATATCAATACGATTTACCTCCAAACATAACAGAAAACGTCCAGTTCATTGCAAATTATCTCATGGAAAAAATTGAATCTTTGGCATCTGGCAGCAAGACAACTGTGCAAAACTGTTTAAAAGAGCATTCAGGAGAACCTGGTCGGCCAAAGTTTATTGTGAGCCAAGCACAGGTTGAAGGTCTAAGAGCTATTGGAATGAACTGGACAGAAATAGCATCGCTTTTGGGTATTAGTGTCAGAACTCTTTGGGATAAAAGACAATTATTTCAAAACTTTATGGATATGGAATTCAATGATATGAGCAATGATGAGTTGGATGGCGTCGTCGCAGAAATAATAAGGATATCACCTAGTAGTGGGGAGACTATGGTAGCTGGAGCTCTGCGTTCGCGAGGCATAAAGGTGCAAAGGTGGAGAATGCGAGACTCAATGAAAAGAGTTGATCCTATTGGGAAAATTGCAAGGAAACTGTTCTTGGTGAGAAGACGAATTTATTCCGTGAGATCACCAAATGCACTCTGGTAATAGTACCAACATGTTACATTTGCATTTACAATTAAAAATATGATAGAACCTAAAAATCTCTTGAGCCTAAAAATGAGGAGATAGAATTTCATTTCGGCATGTTCCATTGATATGTACAATGTTTCTAATTGGAAATGTCTTATTTTCACTGTAAAGAGCATTAAGTGATGTCAAGGCATGCTCGGCCAGAAATTTAATAAGCGGTGGGTCGTAATAAGAGCGGGCAGTTGGAAAAAATTCAAAAAATTAATAAGGGGGCGTTTATTAGGCCCCTAAGAGAAACAGGGTGCTTGGAAACACTCCAGCAATACTGTTTTTTAATTTCAGGCATATAGACAGCCATCATAAATTGATAAGGTGGAGAATTGTAACACATGGATGCATCGATGGCTTTTCCAGATTGATCATCTATCTTCATTCATGCTGCAATAACAAAGCAGAAACAGTTAAATGCTTGTTCGAAGATGCAATATCAGGATTCTATTGGCCTCGCCGTGTACGAAGCGATCAAGGAATGGAGAATGTAGAAGTAGCAAAACTAATGCTGGCGAAATTTGGGATCGACCGAAAACCAGTTTTCACTGGAAGGTCAGTCCATAATCAGCGAATAGAAAGATTATGGAAGGATGTCAATGAATATGTGACCAGTCATTTTCGAGAATTATTTCTGTGGATGGAAGATGAAGCATTGCTGGATCCATTAAATGAAGTGCATCTATTTGCACTTGAATGGGTGTTCATTCGACGACTCAATCAAGCACTCGCCAATTTTGTGACTCAATGGAACAACCATCCTATTCGTACCGCCCAACACAAAAGCCCCATTCAGTTGTGGAGTAGAGGTATTTATAATGCCCCCCTTGATGGCACATTGCTGGATTCAGAGATGAATGTTGATCCCGAAACATATGGCGTTGAAGAGGATGGTGTTGCACCTGATATAAGGACACAGAATGATATCACTGTTCCAGAAATAAATATGGCTTTGGAAAACGGCCAGTTGCAAAGATTAGAAGAAGTTGATCCATTTGTTGAAGATGGGTGGTATGGTATACAGCACTACATGCGCGTATTGGAAATAGTACAGTAATTTAAACAAACAATTATTGATAAAACTTTTATTCGATTGACAATGAAGCAAAAGCCTACAACAGAACAAAACAGTTCTGTACAGAGATAGTACAGAAACAATAAAAAACCGTAAAACATAACATAGCAGTTCTATGCAGAGATAGTACAGAAACAAAACATGACCAGGATACATGTGACATTAACCATGTCCTGCAACAGAAATACTTCAACTAAAAGCAAACAAAACTAAGTTCACTGTTCAATAACTTTTCTATACGCTAGTCCAAAACCAGGTGACTGCATTATATCTTCCACAACATTTGAAGAGAACAGTTCAGAGCAGTAGCGTTCATTGACTGGAAATTTCAGCAAAAACAGACAGGTGCTTGTTGAAAGTCTCCTACCAGGGCAATCATGGATAAATGTGATCTTTCCTTTTTGTTTGATGATGTTTATGCTGGGAAGGTACTTGGCCCCAGTCAAAAAACGAAACACATCCAACAGTGTCAACTTTACTGCTTTTTTGTCACTACTTGATAAATCAAAAACTTCTAACTCTTGGGCTTGACCTATTTCCAGCTCATCCAAAAACTGATACCACCAAAAGATTATATCTTCTTCTTTCTGCCTGTGTTCAGAATTTACATCTGCATCATATTGAATAACATACATTTCTTTTATCATTTCAGCTGTCACTTTATGTGGTGCATGCACAAACTCTTCTACAGCTTCCTTTGGATATTTCCTTAGGATCTGTAGTATCCCTTTACTTGCCATTCCAGTGCAAACCTGTTGAATTTCTTCAAGTTGCCTGGAAATTACGAAATATCTTGTGACCTTCTTGACCAGATCCTCAACATCACTCATGTCAACTGCAAGTTTATTGTAGCCAGCCTCAAACCTGGCATCAAAATCAAGAAGCACATTATCCAATTCTTCTTGACTCTGGCTTTTTATGACAAGATGCAGCTTCTCCTGAACTTCAAAATCTGAAATGTCAGTGATCGAAATTTCTGAGCAATCTAGACCAAACACATAATTAGCTAAAGGTCTGCACCAGTTGTGAGGGCCCGGACCACCTTGTAGAAAACTTAATGCAATAAGCTTTCCATATATTTCAAACTCGCCACTTTCAAGCTTGTGTGCATCATGTCTAATGGTATAATTCTTTTCCTGGCCACTGAGGATATGGTTTGCAGCAGAATCGAAGATTGTTGTGAACAACTCCCTTAATGGTCCTCCATCATCCACTGCAACCTCTCCAATGAAATCAACAGATATTGGCTTCAAGGATGCATCACTTTGAAATAATTTCATTTTCTTCACTGTATCCACATAAGCATGTCGTAGTCGCACTGAAAATTTTGTTTTTTTAATTGATTCCTTGCAAAAAGTTTTGTTCCTTTCAGAAAGAATCTCTTGCAAAGAATCTGCCTCAACTTTACTTGCTTCTGTCATAGGCTCCTCAATTGAATTTTTGCCCAGAAATGCTGACTTGAAATCCAAACATTCATTTACGTGGGACTGGATTGCATCAATTGGGTAGGTGTTCCCGCATATTGGACAAGCAGAATCTATTGCATTTATTTCAGGGGTCTGATACAAAGAACGTTCTTGTTTTGGCAGCATCAACTCTGTGTCATCTGTAGCAAAGTTTTTCTCATCTTTCACTGATATTGGTGAATTGATGTTCTCTTCTATGCTATCACATGTGTCACTATCAGACAGGTTGTCAACTTCAAAGTAGTGAGATTTTGATCCCAGCTTCCACCTTAAATCATCTACAGCACGGAGATAGATAGGTCTGTCACGTTGGCCAGCAATATTATAAACACTTTTGCCATTAAATTCCCCAGCTATTTTTACAGGAACAATCCTCTTCTCCACAACTCGAACAAATTCAAATTTATCCAGGGCTTGCTCACCAGGAAACAAATCTTTAAACCCTTGCACCAGCTTCTCTCTTATTACACTTTCAGAGTCGACAGTGTGCAACTCAAAGCTGGAAATAACAAAATCATTAGAAAACAATGCTTCTCTTGCTTTGCCTCTTGGTACTTCTTTTATTCTTGGAGATGGAATCATTACCACATCTTTCACATAAATACGATTCTTTTCAACCTTCTGTGCTGCCTCGGTCTTTCTTTCTTTAGTTTGTGGCAGTTTTCTTTTTGAAGACGCAAACTTTCTTCTTTGATTTGATTGAAAGATGTTGTTTGCAATCCCACTGGTGCTCTAAAATAGTGGTCAAACAAGAATGTTAATTCATAAGGCAGAATTCACTAATAATTGTTTGCTTGATTTGAAACATATTTCTGCAAAAGTTGGTTACTGTAGGCCTACTGTAAATTGTTTTATTATTGTATATACTTGTTTTATGCTATTATACTTGTTTTAAGATCTTACAGTATGAGTATAGCTAGCTAGGCCTATCTATTTATATTTATTTAGCGATTTTGAATCTCCTCTCCTTTCTAGCGACAGGAAAATTAACTGCACATTTCCTTTATATAAACAATGAGTGGTGCCTGAAAAAACTTCAAGATAAGTGACAAAAATACCTGCTGAGGAAATGAGGACTGTGAAGTTGGTATAGCTGCTGTATGATGAGGTTGACCACGCATTGTGGGGAATGCTGCACAGAGATACTCAGTTGCATTCGTAATCTGTCCACTACTTGTACTACCACGTCTAGAATGACCAGTAACTAAGCCCACAGCGTCAATTAGTTGCTCTAGTCTTCTTGCTGCTTCTTCTCTTCCACTGCCGCCAGCCATTTTCTACATGATAACTCACGCGAATGGCGAACCACACCAGCGACAAGTGATAAAATCGACAAAATCAAAAGAGAGCTTTTGGCGGGAAGCTCTTCGAGCTGCCTCAGATTGAAGCAGAGATTTTTTACAAGTCGATTTGATATACACACCAACCACACACAATTGACATACACACGCAAGTTTGAATTTTGACATACACACCACACACATTTGAGGTACACACCGCACACAGCTGACATACACACCACACACCATTGACATACACACACAAGTTTGAATTTTGACATATACACACAAGTTTGAATTTTGACATACACACACAAGTTTGAATTTTGACATACACACGCAAGTTTGAATTTTGACATACACACACAAGTTTGAATTTTGACATACACACCACACACATTTGAGGTACACACCACACACATTTGACATACACACCACACACCATTGACATACACACGCAAGTTTGAATTTTTGCCGGGACGGCACGCCATACAGCAATATTCAAACAATTTACTTCTATATCAAAGAAACAACTATGCAATTCATTGCTGATTAATGCTGCAAATTGTACCATTCAGTTGGGACAAAATGAGAAATGCATTGAAACTCTTTCAATGTTTGAACCAATAACATGTGGTCATAATCTTATTAACAAATACATGGCGTGTTACGAGAGTTTGCTTAGTTGTGCACGTGCTTCAATTGGCAACTTCGAATTAGCACTTCAAAGGGCTGACATTGCTCTTAGATATTTGTCAGACATTTTGCCAAATGGTCACACTGTTCTTGCAGTAGCAAATAATTTAACTGCAATTTTGCAGGCAGCAAACAAACAAACTGAAAGTGCTACACTTCAGATTGATATAGCTTTACACATCCTTAGTAAAACAACAGGTATAAACAGTTTATCATATGCATTCCTGAAATTCAATAAATTGCTAATTGATTGTATATGCCATGAGAAAATTAATGAAGATGATGTCACAAACATAGTTTCTAAGATTTGTGAGTTGCTACCAAAGGAACATCAAGTCCGGCAATGCCTCAGCAGTTACTCATTTTTATCAGAACTAAAATCTTTATTTTCTGTAGACAGTGATGAAGAAACCTGCAAACAAACTTTTCTCTGGATATGGGCTTTTGTGACACTATTAGATCATCCTTTTAGCTGGATTGGTTACCCTCCATGTGCTAATGCTGTTGTTCTGGGGGCAGACTACCAGGTTTGGGCTCATTTGGATAAGCTTCTGAATTTACACCCTATGAGATATTCTTGGGTATCTACATTGTTCCTTGGTTCCTTTCATAAACTATACAATTTGCATGAGAAACTGGCCAAGCGATACAGCAAATTTCACCTGCAAAACCATGCAGTTGCTTTCCTGGATGGCCCCAGTGCTTCAAAGGTTCAGTTTTTGTTGTCAATGAAAGACTTTGACACATCAAATCAATTTTTTACCATGGTGTGATTGCTGGCCTCACTGAGTTAATCTTTGCCTATGTAAAGTATCACTCTGAGGAAAATCAAGATTCTCAGGTGCCTAAAGCTCTGAGAGTTCAGGATACTGATATCTCAAAAGTGTGGTATTTTTGTAAACATCAATCAAAATACCAACCAGAACTATCACTAGTTGCAAACTATTTGTTTGAGGAGGGACTGTCAGCACTTGGGCTTTTGGAGGCACAGAAATTTGGTGACTTTGACCTAGACATGCTTTTCACAAAACTCATAGTCTCTCTGAAGTTCACAACAAGAGGCATAAACTATGGACCAGCCCTCTGCTATCACATTCGTGATATGCATAGCTTAAGACCCCATGAAGAGTGTGGCATAAGAAACTTATGGGTTTCTAATAAGTCATCAAAACCTGGTCATTGCCGCCCTCAAGACCAAAGCCTAGAGGCTCAGTTTAATAACAGTGCTAAGAACTGCTTTAAACTTGGTACAGTTGAAAATGTTTCAAACAAGGCTTCCATGATCCAGGAACGAGAATTGTGCCACAAAAATTTAAAAGATGAGTTAAGCGTCAACAAACATAAAGTAAAACCATCTATCCATCAATTTAAGGCAGACTCATTCATTCATTTAAGAGCGTGTTGGCGGAAAGGGCTCAACGAAATTTTTAAAGATCTCACTAAAGGAGTCGTAAACGAATCAAATTTAATTACTTTAACATCGATGCATTCAAAAAACATCATAGTAAATCCTGAACTGTTAAATGTTAGAAAAATTGGGGAAGATCGGGTCAATAGGTTTGTGTCTGTGAAGATAGCTCAGGTTGATGGTTGGCAACTGCAAACTCCAACCTTTTCTGAAGTTCTCACAGTTCCTAGGGCAATCACTGCAAGGCAACAAAAGGCTGCTCTGAATCATGCCAATCAACAAGTGGAGGTAATGTCTAGACTACTATTACAAGCTACTGGCATGCAAGTGTCATTGTCTGAAGACTGCAAACCAATTCAGCTTTTGAAAAAAGATGGTAAAAGTTTGCAGTTGGCCAAAAAGTCTGATCTAACATCATGGTTATACAAGAATTATGAAAGTGCTTTCCTAAATGAAACTTTATTCGACAAAGAAACTGATTCCTTGAACAATGTCACTTGCATGATCAGAGATTGCATGTTTGATTTCCGACATTTGAAAATCCCCACCTGTACTTACGAAGACATGAGCAGCCTTATTATTGACCAAACAGTTATTGCACGAAAATTTGCCAACAGGAACAGGCACTTTACATTCATTCAAACCTTTGACCGCAGAGCAGACCAAACAAAGGGTTGTACTGAAGTCACGCGTGCTTCAGTCCGCATCTCTCCCTTCAGTTTTCAGGCTTTCTAGTAGATCCGAATGAGCAAATAAAAGGATACAGTACAAGGTGGCTTGATCGTGATAATGGTCGTCAAAAGATTATCACCTCCTATGTCAGGTTTTGCCAAAATTTGTGTTCCCTTAAAGCCAAAACTCTCCCACCTAAATTCACTCACATCATTATAGGTGGCCATTGTGGCATTTTTGCAGCTTATACAGTGGATGTCATTGGGAATGTATATCTTTCAAATAATGACTATGGTTGTTATCATCCAGAAGCAGACACAGTGGTCTTCTTTGCCTTAAAAAGATTCTTGGATCAGAATCCAAATGTTCATAATAACTCCATAATCATAAAGTGCCCCGAAGCAGACAATGTAACAATCTTATTGCTGGAGCATTACTTGATAAATGATATCATCAATGATTATGCCATCAAATTGTTTTGTGCAATTCATAACAAGTTAGTTAATGTTAAAACTGGCAAGCCAACTAAGAAGCCAAAGAAAGATGCAAATGTTGAAGAGTTTAGAGACATGAGTTCCAAGGTGAAGATGAACTTCTATATTGATGTGAAAAGGCTCTATGCTACTTTGTCTGCTTCTGAATGTTTTAAAAATACTAGATTTGCTATTGAAAGTCTTGGTGCTCTTAGCATCTATACTGGGAATGATAAGAACCCTGGTATAAGACATATAACTAAATGTTTAGCGCTCACTGTATACAGCCAGGCTTGCAAAGATGGAATCTTAAGTTCGCTTGGTGATGCACAGGGGAAACTTTCTGACACTGAAAGCTGTAAGCATTCCTTTTTAATGTTGTATGCACGCATATACTTTCATATTTACCGAGTATACATTAGACAGCTTGCTAACATTTCCTGGGATACCATAAATGCCAATGCAGGTCCAAATTTAAAATTACTGAGAGACATTGGATATCAGTATGCAAAAGGTCAACTTGAGAAAGTACCACCGGTTGATGGCGCTCTTGATGAGATCTTTGCAAGAGCATTATTTCAGGCTTCTGAATATGATCAAATCTTTGAAAGCAATATCTCCTATTTGGACCCTTTAGACTTTGGATTTGAAGTTTGCAAAGGGGGCTTGAAGCCAAAGTTGAATAGAAATGCACCTCAAACATCTAAGCTGGGCTCTCACATTGTAATGAGTGAGGTTGACAAAATGTTACTATGTCAGGAACCTGACATTGGTGACAGAGATTACCCAGACACACCCAGTGCAAGTAATATAGTATTTCCTGAAGATTCCTTTTCCGATGCAGTTGACGCAGATGACATGCATTTGCAAGTTGACATGACAGGAGAGAGCATACTTAACATAACTTTAGGGCAAATGGATATCAGTGACATTAACGAAATAGATGTGTAACCCGAGGGAAATATGCCACCCTCTACTGACAACCCACAGATTTCCAACCTTCCCACATTTGAAGAGTGGGTGTCTTTACAAAATATAGTTGGGTGAAATCACATGGACTTGTCAAATGTAAATAAATGGTAAATACTGTTGTACATAAATGTTAAGAATCTGTTTTGTTGACTTCGTGGTTCTGTTTGGTTCAGTTTGTAAATAAAAGTTTGTTCACATTCTCTGTTTTGTTGACCTGGTGGTTTTGTTTGTTTCAGTTTGTAAATAGACATCTTCATGGACTGTGACCTTGACGTGGTGAAGATGCTTGTGTAACTCTTCAACACATTAGAGCTTTACTAGCTGGAGCACTACCTGCTCCTTTGTAGGGCTACCCTTGCTAGGCAGATCAATGGTTAGAGTTCCGACAAAATCAGTCCACTTTACAAATTTTTAATTAACAAAATATTTGTAAGAAATTCAACTCTCATCAATGAAAAGTTGAGAAACCTCTGTACTTGGTCAAATTTATTTCTGAGGAGAATATTCTTTACTAGGGGTCATCACTTGCTTCGCTCGTTCGCCCCAGCCAGTCAAGTAAAAAAAGCTTAATCTGGTTGGCGCACTTCGTGCGCTGCATTCGCATCGCTCATGCCTCTTTCAACCCCACGTACAATGGGTTAGCTCGCTGCGCTCGCCTGTGGTTGGCGCACTTCGTGCGCTGCATTCGCTTACGCTCATGCCCCTTTCAACCCTATGTTCAATGGGTTAGCTCGCTGCGCTCGGCTGTGGTTGGCGCACTTCGTGCGCTGCATTCGCTCCCGCTCATGCCCCTTTCAACCCCACCTACAATGGTTTAGCTCGCTGCGCTCGCCTGTCTATCTATTATCAAGAAACATTGACTGATAGGGCGCACTTCGTGCGCTGCATTCGCTTACGCTCATGCCTCTTTCAACCCCACGTACAATTGGTTAGCTCGCTGCGCTCGCCTGTGGTTGGCGCACTTTGTGCGCTGCATTCGCTTGCGCTCATGCCCCTTTCAACCCTACGTTCAATGGGTTAGCTCGCTGCGCTCGCCTGTGGTTGGCGCACTTCGTGCGCTGCATTCGCTCCCGCTCATGCCCCTTTCAACCCCACCTACAATGGTTTAGCTCGCTGCGCTCGCCTGTCTATCTATCATCAAGAAACATTGACTGATAGGGCGCACTTCGTGTGCTGCATTCGCTTACGCTCATGCCTGTTTCAACCCCACGTACAATGGGTTAGCTCGCTGCGCTCGCCTGTGGTTGGCGCACTTCGTGCGCTGCATTCGCTTGCGCTCATGCCCCTTTCAACCCTACGTTCAATGGGTTAGCTCGCTGCGCTCGCCTGTCTATCTATTATCAAGAAACATTGACTGATAGGGCGCACTTCGTGCGCTGCATTCGCTTACGCTCATGCCCCTTTCAACCCCACGTACAATGGGTTAGCTCGCTACGTTCGCATGTCTATCCATTATCAAGAAACATTGACTGATAGGGCGCACTTTGTGCGCTGCATTCGCTTACGCTCATGCCCCTTTCAACCCCACGTACAATGGGTTAGGTCGCTACGTTCGCCTGTCTATCTATTATCAAAAAACATTGACTGATAGGGCGCACTTCGTGCGCTGCATTCGCTAACGCTCATGCCCCTTTCAACCCCACATACAATGGGTTAGGTCGCTACGTTCGCCTGTCTATCTATTATCAAGAAACATTGACTGATAGGGCGCACTTCGTGCGCTGCATTCGCTCACGCTCATGCCCCTTTCAACCCCACGTACAATGGGTTAGCTCGCTGCGCTCGCCTGTCTATCTATTATCAAGAAACATTGACTGATCGGGCGCACTTCGTGCCCTGGATTCGCTTACGCTCATGCCTCTTTCAACCCCACATACAATAGCTTAGCTCACTGCGCTCGCCTGTCTATCTGTCTGTCTATGTTTGCATTGACATGCAACATTGGATCATAAGATGGCAATTGACCTTTGAAAGCACAAAACCTTAGGTGAAGGGATAGTAACAATTCGAATGAATGTAAATTGTAGCTTTGGGTAGGTTAGCAGAACAATGAACTTAAATTTTACTCTACCATTTGAGCAAGGATAGTTGTCTCCCAAGGATAAAAGTAATACATTGTTATTGTGTCCCAGATCAGTCTATGAGGCAATAACATGACACAAAAGCTAATTAAATTACAATGTGATAGAAACTTACATAAACAGAATTCTCCTTTCATGAGTTTTTCAAGGATTCCATTGACTTTTCATGCATAGTGTAGTAAATGTTTGTTTCAGTCATTTGACATTTGCACATGGTGTGAATTTCAAGTATTAGTGACATTGACAGCTTCGGTTAATCACTTCAGTATTTGTTTCACTAAGAATCATATAGGAAAAAGGAAGAATTATTAGTCAATGAAATGACAATATGATAGTTATAGGGTAATAGGACAACATGATAGTTTTGCAGCCATATTCATCAATAGCCCTTGCGGAATAGATGAAAAAAATGTTTGAAATGCAAACTGAGTGAAAATCATCTTCCCACTGGTGTATGAATGCTTCATTCATCATCGGTATTGAAAATAACAATAGTTTGATGAGGATGTCAATATAATTTTCTTGTGACACATACATGGAGGCAATGAACAAAAGAAATCAATGAATTGGTAAATACTTCAAGAATTATTTTAAATCCAAGCTAACACTGGGAGGCACATGTAGTCAGGGCATCAACAATCTATTTTGGAAGCAAATAAACTATAAAGGTATTAAACAAGTAATCAAAATTTTCGATTTCGTTGCAATCAGTAAATTTTTCATGGCCTAACAAAAATTAAGATGGTTTAACAATTTGATGAAATTGAATTGGGAATAAGTTAAAAATCAAGTATAAGTGTATTACCTGTAGCATACATTGAAAATGTCCCCTGTAAATTTGGGAATAGTTTCCCAATTATATGTTGTCCTGTTTGATGGTCTTTTTGTGATGCAAAGCCAAGCTGTTTCAAATTCATATTTCAAAAGTTATCGTTGAGCATTGATGGAAAAGAGGCCAAAGTTTTTCAACGACCTCGTTTCAATGGCGGATAAAGGGTTATTTTTGGTGAAGAAGAGCAGAAATGCATCTCATTAAGAACGTACATTGATGAAGCTCAGTAAATTAGAAGAGAGTAGATTAATCCTGCATTGTTTTTGCATATAAAGTATTAGTACATAAACGGTAAAAAGTAAGTATCATTCATGCTAGCTTAAACTATGTGCTACACACAACTATAAAAAAACTTTTGGCATACAATTTCATAAAGGTAAACATGAGCTTTAACATGCATGAATAAATATGTACACATACTTCTGATGTCCATTTAATGTTCATGCTTTATAAATGGAATAGTGAACATGAATGAGAGATAATTTGTCCCGTCTGTAAATAGTATTGATTTCTTCATCATGTGGAGTGTTCAGCAATGTCGACAGCATTCTTCAATAGGAATTCATACTCGCGTGACACATATTAATGCGTTTTCACCATTAAGTTTGGTAGTAGTAAAAAAAGAAGATTGCCGGTTACATTAGTTTAAAGCTCGAACACCAACTTCAAGGGGTAACCTTTGTTCGAGGTTTCCTTGTTCATGAAAACTGCAATTTAAATTTGGAATACTAAATAATATCGGGTCATCTATATTGTTATAATGAATAAGTAAATGAGTTAATTGGTTGAGAGGAAGGTAATGCAATGCTAATTATTGTTAAAACAGTTATGGTTAATGGACAGATTGCAGTTTTCACAGAGAAAAGGAAAGCCATACTCCCATAGGCAATATCGGAGAGCATGGCAAAGCATATCTCTTCTGATACGGGTGCTACCGAGGACCCAGATTGTGTTGTTGCTGTTGGCGAACACCCCCGGACACTGGAGTGTTGTGAAAGTGTCCGGATCGTTCTTGGCGGATCTTATTGACTGGAGTGGCGTGGCAAACCAGCAATGTTCAAAGCTTTTTACGGCTTTGCTTTCTGAGTGTTGTGCTGATATCACAACAGGAAACATCACACTGTAGTGCAATGCCGATCCGCTAGAACCACAATCTGAGCCCCGTATTTTGTGTGTGCATTTTGGTAGACTGACACCCTCTGTGAGCAACGCAATTTATGCTCAAAAGTTTGTGAAGACCTTTACAGGACTTCTTGGAAGACAATGTTTTTTGTGTTCCTGTGTGCTTCCTCTGGGAGGAATACTTTGAGCCCGTCAAATGATGTTGCTCTTGACATGGCCACATATAACTGACCATGTGTGAACACGGGCTCAGGTAAATACAAACCAACATACCTGAGAGATTGTCCCTGTGCCTTGTTGATAGTAAGGCAGTATGCTAGTCTGACTGGAAATTGCCGTCGCTTGATGTTGAACGGCATCTCCGTGTCTTGTGTTGACAATGTTATTCTGGGAATCATGACCTGCTGGCCTCTGTGTTCCTTCGTGATGATCTCTGCTGTGATCACGTTACGTCGGAGATGGCGTACAACGAGTCTTGTGCCATTGCAAAGACCTTTCTTTGGATTTAGATTCCTCAGAAGAATGATTGTTGCACCAACCTTAAATAAGGAATGTTCGAGATTACGATGTGTATCATCGGATGACCATTATTATTATTTAAAATAAGTGTAAAATTAATGTATAATTAGCACATATAAGAAAATTATACCTTGAGTCTAAGTCGATGTAATGGCATTCCGTTAGGAGTTAGATTGTTGATAAACTCAATTGGATATGCCGCCTCCTCATCTGGATCCTCTGTTATCACACTGTCTGTGCTGTAGTATGTTCTGTCAGGAGTCTGTAGTCTTTCCAGAATGATGTCATTGATTTGATGTGAGAAGTCATTCTTTGGGGTAAGACAACAACGTTCTGACATGGTTACCGGATCCAGCATGAGGTGGGACTGTGGTGTATTAGGCTGGGGATAAATGAAGTTGAGCATTTCCTCTTGCGAAGATGTGCATATTTGATGTGGCAAAGTGATGTTGTCAAGTGCATGGTTCTTGTTTGTTGCCGAGTCTTAGAAGCCATTCTGAGAATTCTCTGTAGGATTCATCTTGGACAGCTCTCATGTTTGTGTGCAGGCGATGTTGTTGAAACTGTGCCCACAAATCACTGATTTGATATGATTTAAGACTCTCTGATACGATTTTTTCTCTTCCTGCTTTGGGGACAACAGGTAGAACTTGTCTGAAATCGCCACCAAGCAACATGAATTTGCCACCAAATGGCTTTTCAACTCTTGTGATATCCCGAAGCAGTCTGTCAACTGCTTGTAATGCCAATGCTGGTATCATTGAAGCTTCATCCCATATGAACAGGGTTGTTTCACGCAAAACTTGTGCTCTTTGGCTCTGTCTCTTGACATTGCATGTTGATTCCAGCTTCAATGGTATTGGAATTTGGAATTGCGAATGCGATGTTCTGCCATTGATAAGCAGTGTTGCTGCAATTCCTGACCAAGCCATACACTGAACTTTGTGTCCAGATGCATGAACATTACGAACCAATGTGTTGTAGAGATATGTTTTCCCTGTGCCAGCTGGTCCGTCGAGAAAGTGACAGTTCTGCTCTGATTGCGCTTCAATTGCTTGAATAATGGCTGTGTAAACAACTCGTTGTTCTGGATTCAAGGCAGCGTGCATTTGTTCTCCTTGCTCTCTTTCATGTTCAACATCCATGTGATCTTCCTCTGAAAACATAAACAATAGTTTATTTGGTAGAAATAGAATTATATATTATTGGCTAAATTATTACAGTGAATATCATCATATTAAGTTGTAAATCACCTGGTTCTTGAATGACAAAGTCGGCCGGTAGCTGAGGAAGGTGATCGTAATTCGTGATGGACAAACCATGAACCTTCAAATTGTTGTCAATATCATGTAGACATTGATACATGTGTCTGTCTT
>RQOL01000069.1:0-21970 GCA_013076295.1 Sanderia malayensis | reverse complement strand
TGTCTTCGTGTTTTGGTTAGGCCCGAGCCGAAAGAAAAACGTGAGGTTAAACAAAACAAAACTCGTGCTATTTAAGCAAAAACAATTGAATAAAGGAAATACCTTGAAATAATTGTCCACCAATTGTCTCCACAGGTCTTGACAACAATTGACACGTCTTTACAATTGATTTCCGGCAGGTATTCGTTTAAACCCGAGCAACTTGCCGCCCGTCATAAAAAACGTGCTTCTCCTGCTCGTTTTGCATCTCATTAACTCCGTCCTCGGAACTTTCTAGAAAGTCGGAACACCAAAATGGGCCATAACTCCCGAACCGTTTGGAGTAGAAATTAGCCACATACTTTACTGTGATCGGCGCAATGCAGCGATCATTTTGATACCAATTTGCACCCTTATTGACCCCCAGAAAAAGCCTTTATGATATCAAGGAAATTCCTTTGATCCCATTGTTTTTTCGAACGTCGATTGTTCAAGACAATGAGCATTGTTCGTCGGGGTCACGTGTGACACTATTATATATAGACTAGCCGGGGCGCTCGCTACGCTCGCTTCCCGGAGCCCGTCAAGTACAAAAAGTTTATGTGGTTGGCGCCCTCGTGCGCTGCATTCGCTAACGCTCATGCCCTTTCCACCCTACGTACAGTGGTTTGGCTCGCCCTCGCTCCCCTGTCTATCTATTGTCACGATTGTAGTGTTTAACATGCATGGAAATTAGTTTTAGCGATCAGCCTCGTTTCATTTGAAAATCCTCGTTTTATCAGTAAGCCTCGTACTGATGGTAAGTAGATAAGATGCAACATCAAAGTTTGTTTTGTTTTAGGGAACAACATTAGCTGCTGTTAGTTGAGTGCTCCATGACACTTGCCTGTGGTCCTTTGTATATAAACAGTAAAGGACCATCTATGATGAGATCAGAATTTAATATGTTGACTTACAGAGGTATGATTTGTTTCCATGATAAATGACAGTGATGCATTGAATTTTGATAAAGCAATAGGTATGAAGTCTCCAATACTTGCATTTGTACAATGATGTAATAGTAGATCTACAAAGTGAAAGAGACAAATTATATTCTATGTAACATGTTGTTATTACTATCAAGGTAATAAAGAATTATATTTGGATAAGATAGCCGCTGGGAGTTAAATATGTTGTTAGGGAAAGTTGCTCTTCATAATTAGCGATTTTGTTTAACTGGAATAACAATTGTGACTTTTTCACTGTATTGTAACGTAGTATTAAGAATATATTAAAAGCCCTGACAGCAAAATTAAGTGTGACTCTTGCAACACGGCAAAAGATTTCCACGGTGGGATTGGTTTTACGTTAGTTTCAATCATATAGAACATAAGATAAGCACCAGACACCGTGGATAACGAATGCAAAATACTTCATAATCATCATCAATGGGATGGGAATTGCATGGGGAAAGGAGTTTCATAAGAGTATTGGGCTTGGCTGGTAAGGCAAAGAAGGCAGCCACAAAATGAAAAGAACCGTCAACGAAAATATTTTAACAAAATCAAAGCCACTGAAACATTTGGGTACAGCATTAAACACTCTTTCCCAAATTATGAAATATAAAAAGCCTTGAAACATAAGCGGAGTTGTCAATTTTGGCCTCAAGAAACTATATGTTAACAAACAATGAGTGAAATACAATTGGCCTAAGCAATTATATGGGAACTTGAATGGGGTGAAACTAAAAAATAAAGGCTACTTACTCCTGAGCTGCGGCAAAATGAATGTTTCTCTCAGCTTTACTTTCTCTTATTTCAGCATTAAGTTCCGTTTCGATCCAAGATTTGGGAAACGAATATTTGGACAGGACCACCACGACCAGCATGATAAATTGCTACGTTGACGAAACATAGCATAAATCAAAATCATACAACAAATTCTATTGTTATGCAGCCTCGTTTGGACGTGATTATCTGATTGAGCTTGATTGGCTAACAATTAACCCAGCCCAGACCCAACCCATGAAAGAAAAGAAGACTGAACTCAACAAAGAACATGCTGGCATTGCGTCCTTCCTTTCGTCTTTTCTGCTCTTGCACTGGGTCACTGGCGATGGTAAGTAGGTTTTGCACATCGTTTTATATCATTGCGATCTTTCAAGTTACATCTTTAAAATGAATCTGTAGGGTTTTTGTGAAGGTTTTGATTCATTTTCCCAGCGTATAAGACTTGAGGAAATATAGTATTTCATAAAATCCCTTGAGAGTAGGCCACATTTAAGAAGAACGGATGCTAGAGTTAAGATACATTGTCTGCACTGGAAAATGAGATAAGATTGTTTGCTTCTTACGTTTTATTACATCTATTATTCGTGAATTTCAGGTAGTGCATAATTTGTGTGGTGCGATGTCAAAGAAGGGAATTGTTGACTGCTCTTCTTTGGTAAGTATTGAAATATAGGAAGCCATGACGCATGCGAAAGGCCATGTACTTCATTTATAAAGACGGGTTTTTGAAGTACATTTCTTGCAAATTGTTTCGGTTTGTGTCACAGGATGTTAAGAAGAGTTTAAAGGCACTGTTGGCGAAATGCATTGTTTTTCAAAGGTAATAGTCTTATTGTTATTTTCGCAAATTTATTATTATTAATTGGTATGCAAATCTACACATTTAAACAATTAATTAACCAAAAGAAACAAATAACAGTGGAAGAAAACGAACATTAACAAACATTAACACAATTACAGTTAATCACTTTCTGTCTCTCCCCCTGACCAAGCATAGAATTTCTTCTGTTGGCACATCTGCCCACATGCACCTCGTGTTCTGTTCAATTTTTTGTTTATTTTTCTTGTTTTCTTTTTTATCTTTCTTGAATCTTTTGTTTTTGAGAATTTTTATTTTTATTTCATTACATGTGCTGTAGGAAAGAATACATTGTATCAGAAAAGTTTAAAGTGAGCAATATGTTTTACGAACGGATGAGGTGGGTATTTAGCATTCCAACTTACGCTAATTCATTCTTGGAGAGGTGCCTCCCTTCGAGGCTTACAAAGTTGAACTTTGTTTCTCTTTTAATGGCATTGAATTTCTTGCCACATTCTCTTTTCAGTGAAGAGATATCTTTGAAGTCGAAGAGCTACGACAAATAGGACACAATGAATTTAGAAGAGTGACTCAATATTGTTAAAAGATAGGATACAATTGTGTTTTCTTGTAAATGAGTTGGATAACCTTGCTATTCACAACATTTGTTAAATTTATCAATATAAAGATGAAGGTAATTCCAATTTCACCTGTCTTTCCTCACCACAATGAATCATTGTGGGCTCCCTTTGCACGTTGTTCGCAACTTCAGCCAGAAGTGCATCTTCAAGCTCGTCTTCAAGCTCATGTTCAATGGCGAGATCATTTTCAATATCCATGTTTACACTATATATAAACATATTGTCATTGTTATTCAATCAAAGGTGAGTTAATAAGCTATCAGTTGTTTGAATTTGCCTCTGCAGTTCTCTTGGTGTTTCAATAATATATACTTTGAATGTATTAATATGACACAGTTTTATTTTCTGCAGATAATGAATAATAATTATCTTTCTTGCAATGAAGAGGAGTGACTAAAGTGCAGAAAATGCAGAACTGAATACATGAACTTACGGTAGAAGTAGTCGCAAATATCTATTTCAAGTGAACCTGTAAAGGATAAAATTGTTGTTGTGATAATATCCACTGCAATGGCAATTGTGACATAAAATATAGCATTTGAGCTTTTTTAAAGCTGTTTAGTTATAAATAGCCGTATTTTTATGTGAAAGTAAAAGCAACATTAAAAATACATGTACTTACGTAAATTGTTGTTTTTCTTGTTGTGAGTTTAAAAATTTTTTACGCACGCTAAGTCCTCTATGACGCAAGAGAAATTTTAAATTTCGCGCCGCTATTGTTGTTGCCAGGACGCCGAAATTGCCGTGATTATCTGATGATAATAGTATTAGCTCCAGAACATTACGTGGTGCTGCATTGATTGTAGTGTGATTGTAGATTTCAAGAGCAACAAAACTTGTAATTATGCGATAACTATTAGAATTACAATTGCGATAGAATACATATAAGGAACCTAGCTGAGGGCCTAGTTGTTTAAGTTCGTTATTTTGAGATCTCTTTGACCACTCAGTAGTTGTAAAAGTTTTTAATTTTAAGTTTGGCATTTGGTGGACGTAATTAGTAGAGACGCAAGAAAAGCATTCAAATTCATCGTTTTGCTACGTGAAAGATAAGAGGTTAACACATGAAGAAGCTTCATATAATGTAAAAGTACTGAAAATAATGGAACCGGCTTCCTAATTTTAAATAGTGCGGAAATATTAATATAGTAAAAATTAAAAGATGCATTAGTGATTTGGCTGTAGTAGTAAATGTTCTTAAGTTTTCTACCTTATACATGTAGGTTCCTTATAAAAAAGCTTGTCACTTCAAGTTGCCATTATGTTGTAATTGTTCTGAGGATTCAATAAGTTTCTGTGCTTGCATGTTAATTGTATGGGAAAG
This sequence comes from Sanderia malayensis, assembly GCA_013076295.1. NCBI lineage: Eukaryota > Metazoa > Cnidaria > Scyphozoa > Semaeostomeae > Pelagiidae > Sanderia > Sanderia malayensis. The sequence continues at coordinate 17,458 of RQOL01000069.1, read as the reverse complement.
CTCTTTATGATATAAGACACATTGTAAGATGGTAGTACAGTTCATGTAATGCAGTGTCTACATACTGAAAACGTAAGCAAGTGTCAATGATATATACAATTGGAATGTTGTTGATTAAAAAAAACAGAAATACTTTGTGAAGCACTTCCACAGTCAATGAATGAGGAGACATCATACACTATGAGGTTCTGGTTAAAAAGATATTTACAATGGGAAACTTATCATGCAAGACTCTCAATATTCAAGTAAGATAACAAAGACATATTTATGCAGATATAGATTATTAAAATGCATTAATACTGTTTGCTTGTGTGGTAACAGCCATCTTAGCTTGTTTTGTCCAGTGTAATGGAGGTTTCTATCAGTGATTGATACAATGTATGCTTCCCACTAAATTTGAAAATATTGTGCTGTAATGGTTGTGAAATCATTGCCGTCTGTTCCTGGCACACTGAGTTTATGACAACACATCTGCCTGATAAGGAACATCATTAAGTGACAATGAGGAAGAATTAAGTACCTACAGGTTTAGATTGCTGTAAGTGATTTGTTAAGAAAACATTTAGTGGTAGTCAATGTAGAAATATTATTGAGCCCTTATTTATTGAGTCTGCTTTTTAAGCAAGGTGCATTAATTGATTCATATGGAACAGAGAGCATCATACCTTGAATATTATACCTGACTTGGGAAGTAATCTGAAGAGAAGACTTTGAACCATTGATTGAATTTTCCATTGCCTTTGACTAAATGAATCTGTATAAAAATAGGAAAAGAGTATTAATGAGTGTGGTAGACAAAAGAGATATGCAATGCATGTGCAATGAGGAAGGTGTAAGTAAATAAAGTGTGGAATTTTCCCAGGGCTTGAACTTGACTTTCACTGGTTTCCTTCATGTACATTACAACAATTAAACATTTTGGATAAACAGAAATTGAAAGCAGGTTCATGTTGGGATATCAATGGGCTTTGCTTGTAAAACAAAGAAGGCAGCCACAAAGTCAATAAATTGGTCAGAAACTATATTCACGAAAATAAAGACCCCAGGAATATATTGGTAGAGCAATGCACACTTCTTCTGAAAACAAAGTAGTGAAAAAAACATTGGAAAATTTTAGTATTCTGGCCTAACAAAGTATATGTAAACCGTGAGTAAAGTAGAAATGGCCTAAGCTAAGCAATTTCCATACAACATATCAAATTAAAAGGGATGAAAATGAAAATATACATTGTTGACCTCTGATTCATAGCAGCCTAGTTGTCTGCTTTAAGTCAGTAAGGGTATAGATGAGCTTTATTTTCTCTATTTCAGTATATGAAATTCGCTTATATCTAAATATCCATGTTTGATTGTCCAAAATGAAAATGAACCTGACTTACCTTTGGTGAACAGCAAGGTAGTTGTTTCCTTTGAGCCAGGAAGGCTTTATGAGGTATAATTTCATTGAGTTCAGCAACAAAATCTGACTCGATGCCATTTGTTGGCAGACAGAAACTTTGACCCGACAGGCAACAATAGTGCGATGATGAGACATAACATAGATGAAAATCATACATAGACAGCACAAAGGCGTTTGAAATGGGAGACAGAAGTCTCGCCTCGTTTCAATGATATTAGGAGAAATGCATCTAATTAAAAACGAAGTCGATAAATTTTGTTATGATATTACTGAATGGAGATTTACATGGGTCAAATACACAAATATATGAATATTGAAACTGTAACGATGGATAAAATACAGTCCTGGCAATCTTCTATTGAAAACGTAAATCGCTAATTAAAAACCTTAGTATTATTAATGCGGAAGATCTGAAAGATATACAATACAGTACAAAAAACATGTTTTGAAAGGACGTGGATAGATATTTGTATTGTATGCGAAGTACGAATGTAAAGGTTGAGTCATGTATAGTCTACTATTAAAATTGGTGAATTGTCAATATCCATAAAAATTGATACATACAATCCGTAGTTCAGTTGCAAAATTGATTGGTTAAGCGACGTCTTTAGCAAAATGACAGTACCTCAATTTGGATTCTTCAATAGCACTTCACTCTCAGCAAGCATACATCTCTGCCACGGCGTGAATGTATTCTTTCAATAACCGCGGTCGTTTGTTTTGAGGATTACGTTTGTACATAGCAAAAAAAAGAATAAGATTGCCGGTTACATTAGTTAAAAGCTCGAACACCAGCGTCAAGGAGTAACCTTTGTTCGAGTTTTCCTTGTTGGTGAAAAGTGCAATTGAAATTTGGAAGTATATAACAGTAAACACTAAAGGGGCCTCTATAGATTATAGATAAGTTTTCATGTATTAAAAGGAGAGGGGGGATGTTATTGATATGCGATGTTTTGCAAAAAGTAACTATCCTTAAGGGACAACTTGCAGTTTTCACAGAGTAAGGAAATCCACTTTCCCATAGGCAATATCGGAGAAAATGGCAACGCATAACTCTTAATAATCGGGCGCTACGCAGGATTCAGGACTGTGCCGACTGCTGTGTGTGGTGCAGTCACCCCTGGACATGTGGATGGTGTAATGTCCAGTTGGTCTCCGCAGATCAGTGTTATCTAGAATGAATTCATTCTAGAAGGGTGCCAGTAACGGCTGTACATCACACTTATGTGCGACGTGATCTGCGTTGACACACAATACCCGTACCCTTGAATGTGTGTATGTGCGTTTTGGTAGGCAGCCCTCTGTAGAGCAACTGTGCAGATGGTCGCTCTAGGATGAAGCCTTTACAGGACTTCTGGAAAACAATGTTCTTTGTTTTCCTGTGTGTTTCCTCTGGAGGAATACTTTGAGCCCGTTAAATGATGTTGCTCTGACATGGCCACATATAATGACCATGTGTGAACACGGGCTCAGGTAATACAAACCAACATACCTCAGGGATTGCCCCTGTGCCTTGTTGATTGTCAAGCAGTATGCAAGTCTGACTGGAAACTGTCGGCGTTTCATTTTGAACGGCATTTCCGTGTCCTGAGTGGAGACTGTGATCTTGGGAATCATGACCCGTTGTCCTCTGTGCTCCTTGGTAATGATCTCTGCTGTGATCACGTGACGTCGGAGATGCCGAACTATGAGTCTTGTTCCGTTGCAAAGACCTTTCTTTGGATTGAGATTCCGCAGAAGAATGATCGTTGCACCAACCTAATGCAATGAATATTATTGTGATTAATGACGCTTTTTTATGGTGCACCACCTTTGCACATAATAATTAATGCTAATAGGATGAAAGATTGTAATCTTCCTACCTTGAGTTTAAGTCTGTGCAAGGGCATTCCATTCGGAGTGAGTTGGTTGAGAAATTCAATGGGGTAGGCCTCTTCCTCATCTGGATCGTCTGTGACAACACTGTCTGTGCTGTAATAAGTTCTTTCGGCTGTTTGAAGTCTGTCCAGAATTAAGTCGTTTACTTGATGTGATAAGTCATTCTTTGGAGTCAGACAACAGCGTTCAGACATTGTTACAGGATCCATCATTAGGTGTGAATCTGGTGTGTTCGGCCTGGGAAAAATGAAGTTCAGCATGTCTTCTTTAGACGAAGTGCATATCTGTTGTGGCAGAATTACGTTGTCCAGTGCATCGTGTGCTTCTTGCTTGTTGCCAAGTCTGAGAAGCCATTCTGAGAATTCACGGTATGAATCATCTTGAACGGCTCTCATGTTGGTGTGTAAACGATGCTGCTGAAACTTTGTCCATAGATCAATGATCTGGTGTGATTTTAGAGTCTCTGCTACAATTCTTTCCCTTCCTGCTTTCGTGACGACAGGTAGAACTTGTCTGAAGTCACCACCAAGTAGCATGAACTTGCCACCAAATGGTCTGTCGACATGTGTAATGTCTCGAAGCAGTCGGTCGACTGCTTGTAATGCAAGTGCGGGAATCATGGAAGCTTCATCCCATATGAATAGGGTAGTTTCGCGCAATACCTGTGCTCTCCTGCTCTGTCTCTTGACATTACACGTTGATTCAGCTTGAAGTGGTATAGGAATTTGAAAGGTAGAATGTGAAGTTCTACCATTTATGAGCAGTGTTGCAGCAATTCCTGACCACGCCATGCACTGAACTTTATGTCCATTGGCTTGCAGATTGTGAACCAACGTGTTGTAAAGGAAAGTTTTCCCGGTTCCAGCCGGTCCGTCAACAAAGTGACAGTTCTGTTCGGATTGCGCGTTGATAGCATCAGTGATTCCCGTGTATATGGCTCGCTGTTCAGGGTTCAATGCGGCCAGCATTCGTTCTCCTTCCTCTCTGGCATTGCCAACATCATGTCATCTTCCTCTGTAATAATAAGTGAAATATATTGCAATAAAATTGGAAAGAAAGCTAGGAGAATCATGTGCAAAAATACGTAAATGCCCTTGTCTGCACGATCTTAGGATACATTATTATATTCTTAATAATACAGTACATGTTTGAAAATAACACATTAGTACCTCGTTCAGGAATGACATAGTCGGCTGGAAGTTGAGGAAGGTCAGCATAATTAGTGATCGATTGACCATGTACTTTCAAATTTTCGTCAATGTCATGTAGACATTGATACATGTGTCGGTCTTCAAAAGCTATGGCCATATCTGGATGATTGAGTTGATCACGTCGTACAAAGTCTTCACTTAATGCTTCTTTGAACATGTTGAAGAGTGCTGCGATATCTGAAGGTGTTTGAAAAAGGAGTAATGTTGCAAACAACTGTCTCAGTTGTATTGGCATGTTAAAAATAACTGCCTCCTCCAAACAGCGTATGATTTCAGCATCATCTTCCAACAGACCTAGAGCTAAAGCAGCGTCTTTGAAGGAATTGCATAGGTTTCCTTCTATCGTGCGAAGATCTTCAAACGACGTGGCACCTCGTTTATGGAGAAGCAATAGTCTCAGTGCGAATCTTTGCTCACATGGTCGTGGGTGAACTTGATATATTCTGCCTATGACAGGCAGTGTTCTCCGCTGTCTTGCTTTCCATGTTTTGGTGCGCTCGTTGAAAACATAGTGTTCAGGAATCTCGTGATAGAGATATTGGCGTGCAGCCGGGTCTTGTGCATTCAATTCAAACCAAGACGTCAGTGTGGTTTTTTCATTGATGTTTTGTAATTGTTCGACCCTTCCATTATCCTGAAAGTATACGGTCTGCTGATCAGGTAGATGAACATGCAGACGTTTGATAGTGTGACTTTTCTCGTGCATGGAAAATTGAATATTCTATGAACAGCTTCTGTGGTCCAATATACCGAGCGTTGATGTATTGGCGTACTTCATCGTGCTCAATATCTTGAGGTACTTGTGCTGCTGTCCTTGAGAATTTCCACGTGTGCCATGTCTTGTCCTTTATGAATATATTTGAAAATATATTTCACGGACTTACAGTGCTACATATTTCGAGATTAATGTGACACTGATACTTGAGTAGAAGATAGCGATTATGTGGCACAACCCATGTATCATCTAGAAGTCGATCTTCCAGATTGACTGGGTGACGACAGCGTCGTCTGTAGAGGGATAACCATTCGCATTGACTTGTGTTTCGGCAGTGCGATCTTTCGGAAATCGTTTCTTGCATTTGTTATTCTCCATGCAAACACATCCGGGGTTTATATCACCGCATGGTCCATGTGTCATGTGCTTCAGTACTAACTTGTGATATCTTGCATCCTGTGGGTCCGGAATTTCAGCTGATATGAGTCGATCTACCTGTAGGTTTGAGGAAAAATATCACATGTAAGTTCTACACATCAAATGCATTGTGTTTTTACTAAGCAATACAACTGATGATAATATTCATACTCAATAATCTTCACTCTATAATAAATTATTGCTATAGATGTTACCTCTTCAGGTGTTCGTGGTCTATCAGCCTCAGAGAGGAACAGAATCATGTGAGCGTGTGGTAGTCCTCTCTTCTGAAATTCGATGACATATACATGTGCAATAGTGTGTCCGAGAATGTGCTTGTGAAGGACATCTTCCAGTAGTTCTTGTAGTTTCTGTTGAAATACTCGTGTGACGATGTCAGGCCGGTCATTCGCCTTCTGGTGTGGTAGAATGTTTCTGAAATCTCCTTCCATTGGGATTGGCCGTCATGGTTAGGAAGATGTCAGGCTTGCCATACTTTCTGACGATGTCATTGCATCTTGAAAGTTCTGGTACATATTTCGTTGACTGCCTGAAAAAGATGAGGGAAGTATGACAACACGACCGACATCAATATGAAGGGGTTCGTTGGGATTGTTTGCCCTGGCCATTTGATTTTCGATTTCAGCCCTTCTGTTCAGGTGATCCATCAGGCCTCGATAACTGTCAGCACGTAATTGCCGTTGATTGTGCAAAATCCAGTTGAGCTTGTTTCCTTCTATTTTGGTGTATGCATCCACCAGATATTGTTGAAAGAGAAGTGTTGCGCTGTGGATGGTAGACAGTTGATTTCTGACTTGTATTCGGTACGAATAATATTCGGCGATTGTGAGTCTGACACGGTGGACACGATCAGGATTTTCCTGGTCTTGTCCTCGACGTGTAGGTAGACGTTGAAGGTCCAAGCTGTAACCCCGATCACCCTGAAAGAACAACAATGGATAGGTTAGAGGATCCGCAACGGGATCTAAGGCATTAATCTTCATAAGATTACCACGCCTTGTTCGAATTTGAAGCTCTCTATTCTCGGGATTAGGAGCACCGCCATTGCGTGTAGTGTAGACTGCTGCAATTTCTCTGGCAGTAGGATTGTCATATCTTCGATCTTGTTCTGGGCGACCGGTAATAATCATCTTGAATGTGGGAATAGGCTGATCATTGGCAATGGCTTGCTGCCTTTGCTCTTCCAGTACTTCTCCCATTGTTTTAAAATGTTGAGCAAACCGATTTACTGCCATCAATTCGTTTTGCAGCAGCGCCACCATGTCTAAGTCCAAGTTTTGTTCTCTGGCTGTGTTCTGGCGTTCTTGCAGTGCTTGCTGGGTGTCCATAATGTATAATTCTGCATATTTTCGGGACCTGTCGGTTTCAGTTACCCCTGTTGAATGAAGGAAACATTCTAAATTGTACTTCGTTATATCAACTGAATTTTCAATGCAGCAATGCTTGTTATAAAGCATCATAAAGCGCCTTGATTTCGATTGGACAACTTTATATCAGGCAAGCATAGAGAGCTATCCATTGTAGATTGGGTGGAAAGACTTGAGCGTTCTGTCAACATCCGTTTCATCACGTGAAGCTATTATATGAAAATGTAGGATAATATAAGAGCTACTAAGAGAGGACGTTATATTTACCTGTCATATGGTATGCACTTCCATGTATGGTGATGACTGGTGGTCCTGCATTAGCGTGTCTTACAACGTTAGCTGTCCAGGATGCCATCGCCATTAGTGAATTGTATCTACGGAAATTTTGAGAAAATATTTAGATTCATCAGTAGTTCCAGTGTATAAATGCATCACATTTGCCGGGGGTGGTTGAATGGGATCGAGAGTTATTAATCCTCCATACAACATTTGTTGTATTGTTTCTTGTGTTGAGTTCCTCTCGGAAGTACTTCGCTTCACAGTGAATACATGTCCTGGTCATTTTCCCAAGATGATGAGGCATTGGGGAGAATTGAGGAATTTCAAGAATAGGTTGATTTACTTCCCTTCTGATGTTCGATGGGTTGGGGACATCATCTTGGTGTTGTGGTGGGATTTCGTCTTGCATTTCAACTTCTTGGGTTGTACCGCTATTTCATTCTCTTCATTCTCATTTTGAACGTTGGCTTGCAATTGCATAGCAGCAGGCAATATTTGTGGATCCTGAAATGCAATGTAATCTAAGTTAATATAATTCAATCATGTGTTTTGAAATGCATAAAACTGAACTTGTGAAGATATGTCTATTTAGAGAGCAAAATAATTTCCTGACATGGTCCTATGGAGAATGACTGGTGTATTTAAGCAATTGTGATGGTAGTCTGTTTTACCTGATTATCATGTGGAATTGGAATGTGTTGTTCCACGTTGATTTCATCAGGTTGTGCGGCCTTTCAATTTCATTATTTTCATTTTCAATATGTGTTTCGGGTTGCATCTGCATTGGCCGTATCTGTTGAAATGAAAATTAAATGAAATTATTTACATTAAGTTATTAGTTATTGGAAATTTAATGTCATTACTGTGTGATTGTGTAAATTGATATAAATATATGGAAACTTATATACATGTGTAAATAGGAAATTGCATGAGGCATTGGGTTATGGAAAATGGATTGCCTAACTGTAGTTAGCTTGTGTTAAAATTTTATTTACCTCATTGTCATTTTGAGCTTGATTTACATTAAGCATCTCCACATCTGCCGTTTGTATTGCTGCTTGACCTTCATGATTACGATTCAGAAGGGGTGGTTGCAACTGCATAACCATCGGCGGTACCTGCAGGATGGAAAAATATTGATAATTTGTTGATATAATAACTGGTTTATTTTGATTGTTTTAATTTCAAATAGTGTATAATATAGAGTTATTATTTTGAAAGTTAGCAAAATTATTGAGTTGTGTACCTGAAGTTGAGGGGCCAGTGCTGCAGGATATTGTAAGCCTGTTTTTGTTGTGGTACTGCTATAAGTCCGTAGTGGGGAAGCATCGCAGGTAGTTGCCATGGCACATACAATGCCTGCATCTGTGGATAATGAAGTGGGAGTGGTTGATATTCTGGGGCTGGTTGCTGAGGGTATTCTTGCTGCAACTGGTGAAGATCATTCACTGCTCCCTGTACCTATTATCGGTGGTAAATCAGCAGGATGAGGCTGTTGGTTATTCTCACGACTCGGCGATTTGCTTCCCGTAATTGATTCCACGTTATGCCGGTGATGCTTTTTTGGCTTTTTTTGGCATTTTGCGAGATGTGATATAAAAAAAGAAAAAAATGTGTTTATATGCAACCCAATTTAAGTGAAAATGTTAAAATTTGAAATAAGAGTGATTTTGTGAGCAACTGGATGGGTTGTTGTTTTGTGGTGAGCTGAAGATAAAATAAATAATTTAAAACATAATTGTAAGAAATGTTTGGATTACTCTTGATTGTTGAATTAAATTATTGGTTATTTAAAGTTTCCAAATAAAAATATTTGAGCACTTTCTCTTATGACCTACATCACTCTTTCTATTGTGTTCTTTAACAACTAAAAGGAAAACAGTTTTGATAATGTATAAATTGGAGAAGTTAATGATCCTTTTCATTTTGGAAAGAAAAATGTATAAACCACATTTGATGTGTTTGTATAAGGCTAGATTTATTTGCATTATGCAGTAAATTTGCTTTCTATTGATAATAAATTGTTGCAATTGTTAATACCACTTAAATATAGTAGCTAAGCTTCAGATTTGGGATATGAATGTACATACAGGGTGAGGCATTTAAACATTAATTAAAATAGGCTTGTATAGGAACAATTCTTGTCACACTCACAAATATTCTGAGGAATGAACTTTTTGAAACCTGTTTTTACAAAAGAAGAAAGATGTTTTGGATGAATTGATTATCTTGTAATACTTATATTTGATAATAAAAATAGAAATGTAATGTGAAGTAAATATTACTTTATAAAAAACTTTACTTTACTTACTTGTTAATAACAAAACTGGCTGGATTAGCGAGAACCAGATGACAGAAACGCTAAAAAGCAGATGACAGAAGCTAAAAAGACAGTGCATTGCGATGCAATGAAAGAAACGTTGCTTTAAAGAAGACGCTGTCGTGTAAATAAGGATTGTTTAGAAAAGTAAATTTCAACATTCAACTTACCAATAACAAAGTAAACAATCTTTCTAACAATCTTTTGACAATATATATATATTTATTTTCTGCAATTTCAAACGTTAGAGTTGACAAAAATTTTCATTGTTAGCAAGAAAGTAAACACGCAATTGCTATTTTAAATTCGCGCCAATTTGAAAGTTGTGCCTCTATTCGGCGCGTGCCTCGTTGTTGTTATTATATTCTTGATGATCCATTGCCTGATTCGACAGAAGCAGTTGAAGAAAAACCGTGCGTATAAGAAGAGAATTGGATCTTGTTAGATGATAATAAGTGATATTTGAGTGATTATTTAGTATTATCAAGTATGATGGTGATGACTTATATGGCAGTTGACACAACAGAAATTACATCGATTTCACACATGGAATAAAGTACATTGATTTTTGTAGTGATTGTTATATGCTCAGAAATATTGCTGTGTAAAAATACCAATAATGAAGATAGGCCATGGAAGGTGACAAAGGTAAGAAGGTTAATACTTTTTTTGACTGGTGAATACATGAGGTGGAGGTAATTAATGATTTGCAGTTACAATAAATTACTTACATTTATAGACTTCAGCCACATGAAAAGAACTGAGATGAGCCAACATGCTATAAAGTATATTAATGATTTCTTCTGTTTTCAGGTGCCCAGACATAAAGTGAATGTTTGGTGGTCATTCCTTGTGAACATTATTATAGTGAGGTGAGTTCATTTTAGATTGTTAATTGAAGATCATTTGTTGAAAAAGAAGGACAGTGTCTGTTTTGCAGTGATCTTTTTTGAAGAATTACAAAAGTAGAAATTAGAAGCATTACATATAAATTAACATACTTACTATAGATACTAACATAAATATATACATCAATACATACCCTATATACTATATATAAATACTATACATAATATACATACTCTACATACATACCCTACATACATACATACATACCATACATACATACATACATACCTACATACATACATACATACATACATACATACCATACATACATACATACATGAGCCGGTCGTCGCTTCGCTCCCTCCCCGGAGCCCGTCAAGTAACAAAGCTTAATCTGGTTGGCGCGCTCGCGCGCATGCATTGCTCCCTAGCCATACATACATACATACCTACATACATACCCTACAATACATACATACCCTACAATACATACCCTACAATACATACCCTACAATACATACCCTACAATACATACCCTACAATACATACCCTACAATACATACCCTACAATACATACCCTACAATACATACCCTACAATACATACCCTACATAACATACCCTACATAACATACCATACAATACATACCCTAAAATACATACCCTAAAATACATACCCTAAAATACATACCCTACAATACATACCCTACATAACATACTCTACAATACATACAATTTTAGTTGTTCATTTTTGAAGTCCAAGGCATGATTTTCTTCATCAAAAATAGCCGTGAAATCAAGCCCCTGCAAAAAAATAGCAATTTAAACACGATTCACCAACTTTCAAATTCAATTAGTGGCCAATTTTTGTCCTACAGACCCACGAAAATATCAACATGAAGCTAATAGCTTGGCGAACATTTATCGAAAGTATTTGGTGAAAAAAACAAAGTTTTGGCAGGTTAAAAATTTTTCGCAAATGCAAAACACACGCGTGTTGCTTGAAAATTTCGTGTTTTCAAGCAAAATCCAAACTCGGCTAAAACTGTCCAAAAACAGAGGAAAATCAACAAAACAAAAAAAACAAAGCCATATAACTTTAGTTCTCGTGTAAATAAACAGTTATCGAAAGTTTAAATGGAGAAAATCGGCCCAGAACGACCCGAGAAAATCAAAATTGTCTTCGTGTTTTGGTTAGGCCCTCGAGCCGAAAGAAAAACGTGAGGTTAAACAAAACAAAACTCGTGCTATTTTCAGCCAAAAACAATTGAAATAAAGGAAATACCTTGAAATAATTGTCCACCAATTGTCTCCACAGGTCTTGACAACAATTGACACGTCTTTACAATTGATTTCCGGCAGTATTCACGTTTAAACCCGAGCAACTTGCCGCCCGTTCAACTAAAAAACACGTGCTTCTCCCTGCTCGTTTTGCATCTCATTAACTCCGTCCTCGGAACTTTCTAGAAAGTCGGAACACAAAATGGGCCATAACTCCCGAACCGCTGGGTAGAAATTAGCGGAAAGCTTTACTTTCATCAGCACAATGCAGCGATCATTTATACCAATTTGCACCCTTATTGACCCCCAGGAAAAAAGCCTTTGATCAACGCCCGCTCCTTTGATCCCATTGTTCGGTCGAACGTCGATTGTTCAAAAGACAATGGCATTGTTCAGAGTCGGCGGGTCACGTGTGACGTAGATTATATAATAGACTAGCCGGGGGCGCTCGCTACGCTCGCTTCCCGGAGCCCTCAAGTACAAAAAGTTTAATGTGGTTGGCGCACTTCGTGCGCTGCATTCGCTAACGCTCATGCCCTTTCCCACCCCACGTACAGTGGTTTGGCTCGCCCTCGCTCCCCTGTCTATCTATTGTCACGATTGTAGTGTTTAACATGCATGAAATTAGTTTTAGCGATCAGCCTCGTTTTCATTTCAAAATCCTCGTTTTATGAGATAAGCCTCGTACTGATGGTACAGTAGATAAGATGCAACATCAAAGTTTGTTGTTTTAGGGACAACAACAATTAGCTGCTATCAGTTGAGTGCATCTATGACACTTGCCAGTGGTCCTTTGTATATAAACAGTAAAGGACCATCTATGATGAGGATCCAGAATTTAATTAATGTTGACTTACAGAGGTATGATTTTGTTCCATGATAAGATGACAGTGTGCATTGAATTTTGATAAAGCAATAGGTATGAAGTCTCCAATACTTGCATTTGTACAATCATGTGCATGTAGATCTACAAAGTGAAAGAGACAAATTATATTGTATGTAACATGTTGGTTTATTACTATCAAGGGTAATAAAGAATTAGATTTGGATAAGATAGCTGTGGGAGTTAAATATGTTGTTAGGGAAAATTGCTCTTTCATAATTAGCGATTTTGTTTACTGGAATAACAATTGTGACTTTTTCACTGTATTGTAACGTAGTATTAAGAATATATTAAAAGCCCTGACAGCAAAATTTAAGTGTCACTCTTGCAATACGGCAAAAGATTTCCACGGGTGGGATTGGTTTTACTTAGTTTCAATGATATAGAACATAAGGATAAGCACCGACACCGTGGATAACGAATGCAAAAATACTTCATAATCATCATGAATGGGATGGGAATGGGAATTGCATGGTGAAAGGAGTTTCATAGAGTATTGGGCTTGGCTAGTAAGACAAAGAAGGCAGCCACAAAATGAAAAGAATCGTCAACGAAAATATTAAACCAAATCAAAGCCACTGAAACATGGGTACAGCATTAAACACTCTTTCCCAAATCATGAAATATAAAAAGCTTGAAACATAAACGGAGTGTCAATTTTGGCCTCAAGAAACTATATGTTAACAAATGAGTGAAATACAATTGGCCTAAGCAATTATATGGGAACTTAATGGGGTGAAACTAAAAATAAACACTACTTACTCCTGAGCTGCGGCAAAATGAATGTTTCTCTCAGTTTACTTTCTCTTATTTCAGCATCAAGTTCCGTTGCGATCCAAGATTTGGCAAACGAATAATGGACAGCACAACCACCAGCATGAAAATTGCTACGTTGAAACATAGCATAAATCAAAATCATGCAACAAATTCTATTGTTTGCAGCCTCGTTTGACGTATTATCTGATTGAGCTGATTGGCTAACAATCAACCCAACCCAGAGAACTCTCAACTGAACAAAGAACATGCTGACAGTGCGTCCTTCCTTTCTCTTTTTCTTTGACTGGGTCACTGGCGATGGTAAGTAGTTTTGCAGATCGTTTATATCATTGCGATCTTTCAAGTACATCTTTGAAATAAATCTGTAGGATTTTTGTCAAGGTTTTCATTCATTTTCGTAGCGTATAAGACTTCAGAAATATAGTATTTGATAAAATCCCTTGAGAGTAGGCCATATTTAAGAAAACGGATGCTAGAGTTACGATACATTGTCTTCTGCATGGAAAATGAGATAAGATTCTGTGCTACTCACGTTTATTACATATTATTCGTGAATTTTAGGTAGTCATAATTTGTGTGGTCGATTCAATGAGGCAATTTTGACTGTTCTTCAGGTAAGTATTGAATTATAGAAGATTAGGCATCGAAAGGCCATATAGTTCATTTATAAAGACGGGTTTTTGAATACATTTGTTTCAAATTTTAGGTTTGTGTCACAGCATGTGAAAGAAGAGTTTAAAGTTACTGTTGGTGATAAATATTTGTTGGCCAAATGCATGGTTTTTCAAAGGTAATAGTCTTGTTATTATTTTCCAAATTTATAATCATTGTTGATTGTATTTATTAATATCTAGTTAAACAATTTTAATAGTTAAAGAAAAGCAACAAATAACATGGAAAGAAAAGCAACAGAAGACAAACATGAAAAGTTGACATACAATTAGTTGTTATGAGTACCCCTGACCAAAGTTAAAATTTCTTTTTGGTACATCTGCCCACATGCATCTTGTGCTTCTTCACCTTTTCTCTTTATTTTTTTTCTGTTTTTTATATTTTTTTATCTTTTGTTGTTAAGAATTTTAATTCTTATTTCCTGCGATGTCCTGTAGGAAAGAATACATTGTTTCAGAAAGTTTCAAGTGAGTAATATGTTTTATGCATGGATGAGATGGTATTTAGCATTGCAACTTACTCTATTCTTGTTGTGAGATGCCTCCTTGGAGGCTTACAAAATTGAACTTCGTTTCTTTTGTAATCAAGTTAAACTTGTCCACATTCTCTCTTCAGAGTGGAGATATCTTTGAAGTTGAACAGCTATGACCAATGATGAATTTAGAAGAGTGACTCAATATTGTTAAAAGATAGGATACAATTGTGTTTTAGAGTTGGATAACTTGCTATTCACAACATTTATTAAATTTATCAATATAAAGATGAAGGTAATTTAATTTCACCTGTTTCCTCACCACAATGATCATTGTGGGCTCCCTTTGCACATTGTTGCAACTTCAGCCAGAAGTGCATCTTCAAGTTCATCTTCAAGCTCATGTTCAATGGCGAGTTCATTTTCAATATCCATGTTTACACTATATATTAAACAATTTGTCATTGTTATTCAATCAAAGGTGAGTTAATAAGCTATCAGTTGTTTGAATTTGCCTCTGCAGTTCTCTTGGTGTTTCAATAATATATACTTTGAATGTATTAATATGACACAGTTTTATTTTCTGCAGATAATGAATAATAATTATCTTTCTTGCAATGAAGAGGAGTGACTAAAGTGCAGAAAATGCAGAACTGAATACATGAACTTACGGTAGAAGTAGTCGCAAATATCTATTTCAAGTGAACCTGTAAAGGATAAAATTGTTGTTGTGATAATATCCACTGCAATGGCAATTGTGACATAAAATATAGCACTTTGAGCTTTTTTAAAGCTGTTTAGTTATAAATAGCCTGTATTTTATGTGAAAGTAAAAGCAACATTAAAAATACATGTACTTACGTAAATTGTTGTTTTTCTTGTTGTGAGTTTAAAAATTTTTACGCACGCTAAGTCCTCTATGACGCAAGAGAAATTTTAAATTTCGCGCCGCTATTGTTGTTGCTAGGACGCCGAAATTCCCGTGAAATATCTGATGATAATAGTATTAGCTCCAACATTACGTGGTGCTGCATTGATTGTATTGTGATTGTAGATTTCAAGAGCAACAAAACTTGTAATTATGCGATAACTATTAGAATTACAATTGCGATGAGAATACATATAAGGAACCTAGCTGAGGGCCTAGTTGTTTAAGTTCGTTATTTTGAGATCTCTTTGACCACTCAGTAGTTGTAAAAGTTTTTAATTTTAAGTTTGGCATTTGGTGGACGTAATTAGTAGAGACGCAAGAAAAGCATTCAAATTCATCGTTTTGCTACGTGAAAGATAAGAGGTTAACACATGAAGAAGCTTCATATAATGTAAAAGTACTGAAAATCAATGGAACCGGCTTCCTAATTTTAAATAGTGCGGAAATATTAATATACTAAAAATTAAAAGATGCATTAGTGATTTGGTGTAGTAGTAAATGTTCCTTAAGTTTTCTACCTTATACATGTAGGTTCCTTATAAAAAAGCTTGTCACTTCAAGTTGCCATTATGTTGTAATTGTTCTGAGGATTCAATAAGTTTCTGTGCTTGCATGTTAATTGTATGGGAAAGCTCTTTATGATATAAGACACATTGTAAGATGGTAGTACAGTTCATGTAATACAGTGTCTACATACTGAAAACGTAAGCAAGTGTCAATGATATATACAATTGGAATGTTGTTGATTAAAAAAAAACAGAAATACTTTGTGAAGCACTTCCACAGTGAATGAATGAGGAGACATCATACACTATGAGGTTCTGGTTAAAAAGATATTTACAATGGGAAACTTATCATGCAAGACTCTCAATATTCAAGTAAGATAACAAAGACATATTTATGCAGATATAGATTATTAAAATGCATTAATATGTTTGCTTGTGTGGTAACAGCCATCTTAGCTTGTTTTGTCCAGTGTAATGGAGGTTTCTATCAGTGATTGATACAATGTATGCTTCCCACTAAATTTGAAAAATTTGTGCTGTAATGGTTGTGAAATCATTGCCGTCTTCCTGGCACACTGAGTTTATGACAACACATCTGCCTGATAAGGAACATCATTAAGTGACAATGAGGAAGAATTAAGTACCTACAGGTTTAGAATACTGTAAGTGATTTGTTAAGAAAACATTTAGTGGTAGTCAATGTAGAAATATTATTGAGCCCTTATTTATTGAGTCTGCTTTTAAGCAAGGTGCATTAATTGATTCATATGGAACAGAGAGCATCATACCTTGAATATTATACCTGACTTGGGAATAATTTGAAGAGAAACTTTGAACCATTGATTGAATTTTCCATTGCCTTTGACTAAATGAATCTGTATAAAAATAGGAAAAGAATTAATGAGTGTGGTAGACAAAAGAGATATGCAATGCATGTGCAATGAGGAAGGTGTAAGTAAATAAAGTGTGGATTTTCCCAGGGCTTGAACTTGACTTTCACTGGTTTCCTTCATGTACATTACAACAATTAAACATTTGGATAAACAGAAATTGAAAGCAGGTTCATGTTGGGATATCAATGGCTTTGCTTGTAAAACAAAGAAGGCAGCCACAAAGTCAATAAATTGGTTAGAACTATATTCACGAAATAAAGACCCCAGGAAGATATTGGTAGAGCAATGCACACTTCTTCTGAAAACAAAGTAGTGAAAAAAACATTGGAAATTTAGAATTCTGGCTAACAAACTATATGTAAACCGTGAGTAAAGTAGAAATGGCCTAAGCTAAGCAATTTCCATACAACATATCAAATTCAAAGGGATGAAAATGAAAATATACATTGTTGACCTCTGATTCATAGCAGCCTAGTTGTCTCCTTTAAGTCAATAAGGGTATACATGAGCTTTATTTTCTCTATTTCAGTATATGAAATTCGCTTATATCTAAATATCCATTGTTTGATTGTCCAAAATGAAAATGAAC
>RQOL01000689.1:154158-173056 GCA_013076295.1 Sanderia malayensis | reverse complement strand
TTTGATATTTTCGTGGGTTCTGTAGGACGAAAATTCGCCAATTATTTAATTTGAAAGTTTTAGTGCTTAAGTACGTTGATGAACATTCATTTTTCACTTTCAGAAGAAACGGCTTTTAGGGGGGGCGGTGTGGGCGCTGGGTGGTCGCTTTCGATAACTGTTTATTTGCACGAGAACTAAAGTTATATGGCTTTGGTTTTTTTTTTTGTCGATTTTCCTCTATTTTGGACAGTTTTTGGCCGAGTTTGGGTTTTGCTGGAAAACACGAAATTTTCAAGCACACGCTTGTTGTTTTGCATTTGCGAAACTTATTTTTTAACCTGCCAAAACTTTGTTTTTTTCACCCAAATACTTTCGATAAATGTTCGCCAAGCTATTAGCTTCATTTTGATATTTTCGTGGGTTCTGTAGGACAAAATTGGCCACGTTAATTTAATTGAAAGTTGGTGAACCGTATTTTTTGACGGGTTTGATTCAGGGCTATTTTTGATCAACAAAATCATGTCTTGGACTTCAAAATGTACAACTAAAATTGCGAAAAGCATTTCAAATGCACCCAATTTACTGATACTTATTCGCCAAGGTATCAGCTTCATGTTGGTGTAATTTGAGTTAAAATGGACAAAGTTTGACCAAGTTAGGGGAATTTTTGTGTTTTTTAAGTTGGCTGATGAATAAATTTTTTCACGGCTTTGTTGTTGGGCTCCACTAAATACTCCTTAAATTCAAAACAACACTGTTAAGAATGTGAATATTTTTATCGGATTCCCTGTTTCCTTAGCTACAGTTTGATATATCTTTTATTACAGATTGAGTTTAAATTTTCCAGAATGATTAAATTTTTGAAGGCAACATTTTTTTTTCAACCTTCCACTGAAGCTATCATCTTTCGGAAGCGGCTTTCAAGGGGGCAGCGTGGGCGCGGGGTGGTCGCATGCCAGGGGTGGTTTTGTAGGGTATGTATTGTAGGGTATGTATTGTAGGGTTATGTATGTATGTATGTATGGGCATGAGCGGGAGCGAATGCAGCGCGGAAGCGCGCCAACCACATTAAACTTTTGTTGCTTGGGGGCTCCGGGAGGGAGCGTAGCGACCGGGCCCCGGCTAGTCTCTATTATATAATCTAACGTCGACACGTGACCCGCCGACTGTGAAAATGACCTATTGTTTGGTGACAATCGACGTTTCGACCAAACAATGGGATCAAGGAGCGTTGCCACTCAAAGGCTTTTTTTTAGGGGTCAATAAGGGTGCAAATTGGTATGGAAATGATCGCGTTGTGCTGATGAAACTAAAGCTTTCCGCTAATTTTCTAACCCCAGCAGTTCGGAAGTTATGGCCAATTTTGTTCCGACCTTCTAGAAAGTTGCGACTGAGAGTTAATGTGATGCACACGAGGAGGGAGAAGCAAGTGTTTTTTTAGTTAAAACGGGCGGCAAGTTGCTCGGATTAAACGTGAATACGTGCCGGAAATCAATTGTAAAGACGTGTCAATTGCTGTCAAGACCTGTGGACAATTGGTGAACAATTATTCAAGGTATTTCTTTAGTTAATTGTTTTTGGCTAAAAATAGCTCGAGTTTTGTTTTGTTTCAACACTCACGTTTTTTTTCGGCTCGAGGGCCAATAAACAGACACAATTTTGATTTTCTTGGGTCGTTTCTCGGCGATTTTCTCCATTTAAACTTTCGATAACTGTTTTATTTGCACGAGAACTAAAGTTATATGGCTTTGTTTTTTTTCTTTTGTCGATTTTCCTCTGATTTTGGACAGTTTTGGCCGAGTTTGGGTTTTGCTGGAAACACGAAATTTTCAAGCAACACGCTTGTGTTTTGCATTTGCGAAAATTATTTTTTAGCCTGCCAAAACTTTGTTTTTTTTCACCCAAATACTTTCGATAAATGTTCGCCAAGCTATTAGCTTCATTTTGATATTTTCGTGGGTTCTGTAGGACAAAATTGGCCACGTTAATTTAATTTGAAAGTTGGTGAATCGTATTTTAAATGCTATTTTTTTCACGGGTTTGATTTCAGGGCTATTTTTGATCAACAAAATCATGTCTTGGACTTCAAAAATGTACAACTAAAATTGCGAAAGCATTTTAAATGCACCCAATTACTTTCGATACTTATTCGCCAAGGTATCAGCTTCATGTTGGTGTAAGTTGAGTTAAAATGGACAAAGTTTGACCAAGTTAGGGGAATTTTTGTGTTTTTAAAGTTGGCTGATGAATAATTTTTTCACGGCTTTGTTGTTGGGCTCCATAAATACTCCCTTAAAATTCAAAACAACACTGTTAAGAAATGTGAATATTTTTATCGGATTCCCTGTTTCCTTAGCTACAGTTTGATATATCTTTTATTACAGATTGAGTTTAAATTTTCCAGAATTGATTAAATTTTTGAAGGCAACATTTTTTTTTCAACCTTCACACTGAAGCTATCATCTTTCGGAAGCGGCTTTCAAGGGGGCGCGTGGGCGCGGGGTGGTCGCATGCCAGGGGGTGGTATTGTAGGGTATGTATTGTAGGGTATCTATTGTAGGGTATGTATGTATGTATGTATGTATGGGCATGAGCGGGAGCGAATGCAGCACGCGAAGCGCGCCAACCACATTAAACTTTTGTTGCTTGGGGGCTCCGGGGAGGGAGCGTAGCGACCGGGCCCCCGGCTAGTCTATATATAAAAAATGTGATCACACGTGACCGGCCGACTCTAAACAATGGGCTATTGTTTGTTGAACAATCGACGTTCGAAAAAACAATGGGATCAAGGGCGGGCGTTGCCACTCAAAGGCTTTTTTCCTGGGGGTCAATAAGAGTGCAAATTGGTATGGAAATGATCGCTGCATTGTGCTGATGAAACTAAAGTTTTCCGCTAATTTCTAACCCTAACGGTTCGGAGTTATGGCCCATTTTGTGTTCCGACATTCTAGAAAGTTCCGAGGACGGAGTTAATGAGATGCAAAACGAGCAAGGAGAAGCACGTGCTTTTTTAGTTGAACGGGCGGCAAGTTGCTCGGGTTTAAATGTGAACACCTGCCGGAAATCAATTGTAAAGACGTGTCAATTGTTGTCAAGACCTGTGGAGACAATTGGTGAACAATTATTTCAAGGTATTTCTTTTATTTAATTGTTTTTGGCTGAAAATAGCACGAGTTTTGTTTTGTTTAACCTCACGTTTTTCTTTCGGCTCGAGGCCTAACCAAAACACGAAGACAATTTTGATTTTCTCTGGTCGTTCTGGGCCGATTTTCTCCATTTAAACTTTCGATAACTGTTTATTTACACGAGAACTAAAGTTATATGGCTTTGTTTTTTTTGTTTTGTTGATTTTCCTCTGTTTTTGGACAGTTTTAGCCGAGTTTGGATTTTGCTTGAAAACACGAAATTTTCAAGCAACACGCGTGTGTTTTGCACTTGCGAAAATTAATTTTTAACCTGCCAAAACTTTGTTTTTTTCACCCAAATACTTTCGATAAATGTTCCCAAAGCTGTTAGCTTCATTTTGATATTTTCGTGGGTTCTGTAGGACAAAATTGGCCACGTTAATTTAATTTGAAAGTTTTAGTGTTTTTAAAGTACCTTGATGAATTCATTTTTAAACGGCTTTTAGGGGGGCGGCAGGGTGGGCGCTAGGTGGTCGCTTGCCAGGGGGAAGTATCGTAGGGTATGTATCGTAGGGTATGTATTGTAGGGTATGCATGTAGGGTATGTATTGTAGGGTATGTATTTTAGGGTATGTGTTTTAGGGTATGTATTTTAGGGTATGTATTGTAGGGTATGTTTGTAGGGTATGTATTGTAGGGTATGTATTTAGGGTATGTATTGTAGGGTATGTATTGTAGGGTATGTATTGTAGGGTATGTATTGTAGGGTATGTATTGTAGGTATTATTGTAGGGTATGTATTGTAGTATGTATTGTAGGGTATGTATTGTAGGGTATGTATGTATGTATGTATGGGCATGAGCGGTAGCGAATGCAGCGCGAAGCGCGCCAACTAGATTAAGCTTTGTTTACTCGACGGGCTCCGGGGAGGGAGCGAAGCGACCGAACCCGGCTCATGTATGTATGTATGTATGTATGTATGTATGTATGTATGTAGGTATGTATGTAGGTATGTATGTATGTATGTATGTATGTATGTATGTAGTAGGGTATGTATGTAGGGTATGTATGTAAGGTATGTATATTATGTATAGTATTTATATATAGTATATAGGGTATGTATTGATGTATATATTTATGTATAGTATCTTTAGTAAGTATGTTAATGTTAATATGTAATGCTTCTAATTTCTAACTTTTGCAATTCTTCAAAAAAGATCACTGCAAAACAGACACTGTCCTTCTTTTTCAACAAATGATCTTCAATTAACAATCTTAAAATGAACTCACCTGGCTATAATAATGTTCACAAAGAATGACCACAAACAACAACCATTCACTTCATGTTTGGGCACCATAATACACTGTATAGCATGTAGCTCATCTCAGTTCTTTTCATCTGGCTTTAAGTCTATAAATGTAAGTAATTTATTTTAACTCCAAATCATTAATTACCCGCACCCCATGAATTCATCCTGCCAAAAAAATTAGTATGATTACCTTCTTACCTTTGCTGAACCTTCCATGGCCTACTGTCATTATTGGCTTTCCTGTCAAAAGGCATCTTTTGCAGCATATAACAACACCTGACACAAAATCAAGGTTGTTAACTAAAATTAAATAAATTCATGTAATTTGTTGTTGTGTTTAACTGCCCATGTTAAATCCATCACCATCATATTGATAACAGCTATAATAATCTGCTCAGCTTGAAATATTCATTTGTAGTTATTATGTTTAAAGTTCGCCAATTCATTCATTTTTTATACGCACAAGTTCTCTTCCATAACTCTGCTGATGAAATCAAGCAAAGCAACAACAACAAGAATCATAAGCGAGCAACAACGAGGCAATGCGCCCAATAGAGGCTACAATGCTTTCAAATTGGCGCGAATTCAAAATAGCAATTGCGTCTTCACTTTGTTCCCATTGCAAATGTAAAATTTTTTGTCCAACGTCTAACGTTTGAAGAAATTGCAAGAAAAAATAAATGTATTCAATATTGTCAAAAAGATAACTCGACAACGTTTTACTTCGTTATTGGTAAGTTGAATGTCAATATTTACCTTTCCTAAACACTCCTTATATACACTGACAACGTCTTCTTTAAAGCAACTTTTACTTACATTACATCGCAATTCATTGCCTTTTTTAGCATTGCTTATATATCCTGCTGCATTGCATTGCTCAACTGGTTTTTAGCTGATATCTAGCCAGTTTTCTTATTGAAAAAGTAAAGTAAAGTTTTTTTATAAAGTAAGTATTCAATTATTTCTATTTTTTTATGAAGTAAGTATTCAAGAAAATCAATTCATCCAAAACATCTTTCTTCTTTTGCAAAAACAGGGTTTCAAAAAAGTTGATTCCTCTGAATATTTCGTGAGTGTGACAACAATTGTTCCTATACAAATAATATTTAATTAATATTTAAATGCCTCACCCTGTCATTCACATTCATATCCCAAATCTGAAGCTTACCTACTATATTTAAAGTGGTAATAACAATTGCAACAATTTCTGATCAATAGAAAGCAAACTTACTGCACAATGCAAATAAAATCTAGCCTGTACAAACACATCAAATGTAGGATTATGCACTTTTCTTTCTCAACATGAAATGGATGATTAACCTTTCCACTATTTTATCAGCACTGTCTTTCTTTTAGTTGCTAAAGAACACAATAGAAAGAGTGATGTAGGTGACAAGATAAAGTGCTGCAATATTTTTACTTGCAAACTTTAAAATAACCAATAATTTAATTCAACGATCAAAAGTAATTCCAAACATTTCTTACAACTATGTTTTAAATTATTTATTTTATCTTGCAGTTCACCACAAAACAACATTAACCCATCCAGTTGCTCACAAAAATCACTCTTCTTTCAAGTTTTAACATTTTCACTTAAATTGGGTTGCATATAAAACACATTTTTTTCTTTTTTTTATACCACCTCTTGCAAAATGCCAAAAAAAGCCAGAAAAAACATCACCGGCATTAAGCGCTGGATAAATTACGGAAAGCAAATCGCCGAAGTCGTGCGAATAACCAACAGCCTCATCCAGTGATTTACCACCTGAGAATACGGTACAGGGAGCAGTGAATGATCTTCACCAGTTGCAGCAAGAATACCCTCAACAACCAGCCCCAGAATATCAACCACTCCCAGTTCATCATCCACAGATGCAGGCATTGTATGTGCCATGGCAACTACCTCCGATGCTTCCCCACTACGGACTTATAGCAGTTCCACAACCAATAAACAATGGCTTACAATATCCTGCAGCACTGGCCCCTCAACTTCAGGTACACAACTCAATAATTTGTGCTAATCTTTTCAAAATAAAATAACTATATATTATAAAACTATTTAAAATTAACAACAATCAAAACCAAACCAGTTATTATATCAACCAAATTATCAATATTTTTACATCTGCAGGTACCGCCGATGGTTATGCAGTTGCAACAACCCCTTCTGAATCGTAATCATGAAGGTCAAGCAGCAATACAAATGGCAGATGTGGAGATGCTTAATGTAAATCAAACTCAAATTCACAATGAGGTAAATTAAAATTATTAGCACAAGCTAAGTACAGTTAGGCAACTCCATTTTCCATAACTTAAATGCCTCATCCAATTTCCCTATTTGAGACATGTTTTATAACTTTGCATGTATATATATCAATTTACATAATCACACAGTAATGCATTAAAATTTCTAAATTAATAATAATCAAATAACTAATTTCATTTAATTTTCATTATCAACAGGTACGGCCAATGCAGATGCAACCCGAAACACATATTGAAAATCAAATAATGAAATTGAAAGGCCCTCACAACCTGATGAAATCAACGTGGAACAACACATTCCCATTCCACATGATAATCAGGTAAAACAGACTACCATCACAATTGGTTAAAATACACCAGTCATTCTCCATAGGACCATGTCATGAAATATTTTGCTCTCTAAATAGACATATCTTCACAAGTTTCAGTTTTATGATTTCAAAACACATGATTGAATTATATTAACTTAGATTACATTGAATTTCAGGATCCACAAGTATTGCCTGCTGCTATGCAATTGCAAGCCATTCAAAATGACAATGAAGAGAATGAAATAGCGGTACAACCACAAGAAGTTGAAATGCAAGACGAAATCCCACCACAACACCAAGATGATGTCCCTCCCATCGAACAACAAGCAAGGGAAGTAAATCAACCTGTTGTTGAAATTCCTCAATTCTCCCCAATGCCTCATCATCTTGGGAGAATGACCAGGACATGTATTCACTGTGAAGCGAAGTACTTCCGAGAGGAACTCAACTCAGAAGGCAATACAACAAATGTTGTATGGGAGGATTAATAACTCTTGATCCCATTCAACCACCCCCAGCAAATGTGATGCATTTACACTGGAACTACTGATGAATCTAAATATTTTCTCAAAAATTTCCGTAGATACAATTCACTAATGGCAATGGCATCCTGGACAGCTAACGTTGTAAGACACGCTAATGCAGGACCACCAGTCATCACCATACATGGAAAAGCATACCACATGACAGGTAAATATAATCCGTCTCTTATTCTTATATTATGCTACATTTTCATATAATAGCTTCACGTGATGAAACGGATGTAACAGAACGCTCACGTCCTTTCCCACCCAATCTACAATGGATTAACTCTACTATATCCTTGCCTTGATATTAATGGTTGTCGAATCGAAAATCAAGGCGCTTTATGATGCTTTTATAACAAAGCACTTGCTGCATTGAAAATTACAGTTGACATAACGAATACAATTTACAATGTTTCCTTGCATTCAACAGGGGTAACTGAAACCGACAGGTCCAGAAAATATGCAGAATTATATATTATGGACACCAACAAGCACTGCAAGAACGCCAGAACACAGCCAGAGAACAAAACTTGGACTTAGACATGGTAGCGCTGCTGCAAAACGAATTGATGGCAGTAAATCGCTTTGCTCAACATTTAAAACAATGGGAGAAGTACTGGAAGAGCAAAGGCAGCAAGCTATTGCCAATGATCAGCCACTTCCCACGTTCAAGATGATTATTACCGGTCGCCCAGAACAAGATCGAAGATATGACAATCCTACTGCCAGAGAAATTGCAGCAGTGTACACTACACGCAATGGCGGTGCTCCTAATCCAGAGGAAGAGAGCTTCAAATTCGAACAAGGCGTGGTAATCTTATGAAGATTAATGCCTTAGATCCCGTTGCGGATCCTCTAACCTATCCATTATTGTTCTTTCAGGGTGATCGGGTTACAGCTTGGACCTTCAACGTCTACCTGCACGTCGAGGACAAGACCAGGAAAATCCTGATCGTAACCACCGTGTCAGACTCACAATTGCCGAATATTATTCGTACCGAATACAAGTCAGAAATCAACTGTCTACCATCCACAGGGCAACACTTCTCTTTCAACAATATTTGGTGGACGCATACACCAAAATAGAAGGAAACAAGCTCAACTGGATTTTGCACAATCAACGGCAATTACGTGCTGACAGTTATCGAGGCCTGATGGATCACCTGAACAGAAGGGCTGAAATCGAAAATCAAATGGCCAGGGCAAACAATCCCAACGAACCCCTTCATATTGATGTCGGTCGTGTTGTCATACTTCCCTCATCTTTTTCAGGCAGTCAACGAAATATGTACCAGAACTTTCAAGATGCAATGACCATCGTAAGAAAGTATGGCAAGCCTGACATCTTCCTAACCATGACGGCCAATCCCAATGGAAGGAGATTTCAGAGAACATTCTACCACACCAGAAGGCAAATGACCGGCCTGACATCGTCACACGAGTATTTCAACTCAAACTACAAGAACTACTGGAAGATATCCTTCACAAGCACATTCTGGACACACTATTGCACATGTATATGTCATCGAATTTCAGAAGAGAGGACTACCACACGCTCATATGATTCTGTTCCTGTCTGAGGCTGATAGACCGCGAACACCTGAAGAGGTAACATCTATAGCAATAATTTATTATAGAGTAGAAGATAGATTTATTATCGATTTATTATTCAGTATGAAATATTATCATCAGTTGTATTGCTTAGTAAAAACGCAATCATTTCATGTCTAGAACTTACATGTTATTTTCCTTCGAAACCTACAGGTAGATCGACTTATATCAGCTGAAATTCCGGACCCACAGGATGCAAGATATCACAAGTTAGTACTGAAGCACATGACACATGGACCATGCGGTGATATAAACCCCGGATGTGTTTGCATGGAGAATAACAAATGCAAGAAACGATTTCCGAAAGATCGCACTGCCGAAACACAAGTCAATGCGAATGGTTATCCTCTCTACAGACGACGCTGTCGTCACCCAGTCAATCTAGAAGATCGACTTCTAGATGATACATGGGTTGTGCCACATAATCGCCATCTTCTACTCAAGTATCAGTGTCACATTAATCTGGAAATATGTAGCACTGTGAAGTCCGTGAAATATATTTTCAAATATATTCATAAAGGACAAGACATGGCACACGTGGAAATTCTTCAAGGACAGCAGCAACAAGTACCTCAAGATATTGAGCACGATGAAGTACGCCAATACATCAACGCCCGGTATATTGGACCTCATGAAGCTGTTCATAGAATATTCCAATTTTCCATGCACGAGAAAAGTCACACTATCAAACGTCTGCATGTTCATCTACCTGATCAGCAGACCGTATACTTTCAGGATAATGGTAGGGTCGAACAATTACAAAACATCAATGAAAAAACCACACTGACGTCTTGGTTTGAATTGAATGCACAAGACCCGGCTGCACGCCAATATCTCTATCACGAGATTCCTGAACACTATGTTTTCAACGAGCGCAAAAACATGGAAAGCAAGACAGCGGAGAACAATGCCTGTTATAGGCAGAATATATCAAGTTCACCCACGACCATGTGAGCAAAGATTCGCACTGAGACTATTGCTTCTCCATAAACGAGGTGCCACGTCGTTTGAAGATCTTCGCACGATAGAAGGAAACCTATGCAATTCCTTCAAAGACGCTGCTTTAGCTCTAGGTCTGTTGGAAGATGATGCTGAAATCATACGCTGTTTGGAGGAGGCAGTTATTTTTAACATGCCAATACAACTGAGACAGTTGTTTGCAACATACTCCTTTTTCAAACACCTTCTGATATCGCAGCACTCTTCAACATGTTCAAAGAAGCATTGAGTGAAGATTTTGTACGACGTGATCAACTCAATCATCCAGATATGGCCATAGCTTTTGAAGACCGACACATGTATCAATGTCTACATGACATTGACGAAAATTTGAAAGTACATGGTCAATCGATCACTAATTATGCTGACCTTCCTCAACTTCCAGCCGACTATGTCATTCCTGAACGAGGTACTAATGTGTTATTTTCAAATATGTACTGTATTAGTAAGAATATAATAATGTATCCTAACATCGTGCAGACAAGGGCATTTACGTATTTTTCACATTGATTCTCCTACTTTCTTTCCAATTTTATTAATATATTCACTTATATTACAGAGGAAGATGACATGGATGTTGGCAATGCCAGAGAGGAAGGAGAACGAATGCTGGCCGCATTGAACCCTGAACAGCGAGCCATATACACGGGAATACTGATGCTATCAACGCGCAATCCGAACAAACTGTCACTTTGTTGACGGACCGGCTGGAACCGGGAAAACTTTCCTTTACAACACGTTGGTTCACAATCTGCAAGCCAATGGACATAAAGTTCAGTGCATGGCGTGGTCAGGAATTGCTGCAACACTGCTATAATGGTAGAACTTCACATTCTACCTTTCAAATTCCTATACCACTTCAAGCTGAATCAACGTGTAATGTCAAGAGACAGAGCAGGAGAGCACAGGTATTGCGCGAAACTACTCTCTTCATATGGGATGAAGCTTCCATGATTCCCGCACTTGCATTACAAGCAGTCGACCGACTGCTTAGAGACATTACACATGTCGACAGACCATTTGGTGGCAAGTTCATGCTACTTGGTGGTGACTTCAGACAAGTTCTACCTGTCGTCACGAAAGCAGGAAGGGAAAGGATTGTAGCAGAGACTCTAAAATCACACCAGATCATTGATCTATGGACAAAGTTTCAGCAGCATCGTTTACACACCAACATGAGAGCCGTTCAAGATGATTCATACCGTGAATTCTCAGAATGGCTTCTCAGACTTGGCAACAAGCAAGAAGCACACGATGCACTGGACAACGTAATTCTGCCACAACAGATATGCACTTCGTCTAAACAAGACATGCTGAACTTCATTTTTCCCAGGCCGAACACACCAGATTCACACCTAATGATGGATCCTGTAACAATGTCTGAACGCTGTTGTCTGACTCCAAAGAATGACTTATCACATCAAGTAAACGACTTAATTCTGGACAGACTTCAAACACCCGAAAGAACTTATTACAGCACAGACAGTGTTGTCACAGACGATCCAGATGAGGAAGAGGCCTACCCCATTGAATTTCTCAACCAACTCACTCCCAATGGAATGCCATTGCATAGACTTAAACTCAAGGTAGGAAGATTACAATCTTTCATCCTATTAACATTAAATTATTATGTGCAAAGGTAGTGCACCACAAAAAAAGCCCTCATTAATCACAATAATATTCATTGCATTAGGTTGGTGCAACGATCATTCTTCTGCGGAATCTCAATCCAAAGAAAGGTCTTTGCAACGGAACAAGACTCATAGTTCGGCATCTCGACGTCACGTGATCACAGCAGAGATCATTACCAAGGAGCACAGAGGACAACGGGTCATGATTCCCAAGATCACAGTCTCCACTCAGGACACGGAAATGCCGTTCAAAATGAAACGCCGACAGTTTCCAGTCAGACTTGCATACTGCTTGACAATCAACAAGGCACAGGGGCAATCCCTGAGGTATGTTGGTTTGTACTTACCTGAGCCCGTGTTCACACATGGTCAGTTATATGTGGCCATGTCAAGAGCAACATCATTTAACGGGCTCAAAGTATTCCTCCCAGAGGAAACACACAGGAAAACAAAGAACATTGTTTTCCAAGAAGTCCTGTAAAGGCTTCATCCTAGAGCGACCATCTGCACAGTTGCTCTACAGAGGGCTGCCTACCAAAACGCACATACACACATTCAAGGGTACGGGTATTGTGTGTCAACGCAGATCACGTCGCACATAAGTGTGATGTACAGCCGTTACTGGCACCTTTCTAGAATGCATTCATTCTAGATAACACTGATCTGCGGAGACCAACTGGACATTACACCCTCCACATGTCCAGGGGTGACTGCACCACACACAGCAGTCGGCACAGTCCTGAATCCTGCGTAGCGCCCGATTATTAAGAGTTATGCGTTGCCATTTTCTCCGATATTGCCTATGGGAAAGTGGATTTCCTTACTCTCTGAAAACTGCAAATTGTCCCTTAAGGATAATTGTTTTTGTAAAACATCGCATTATCAATAACATCCCCCTCTCCTTTAATATATGAAAACTTAGTCTTTAAGCTATGCAGGCCCTTTTAGGGTTACTGTTACATACTTCCAAATTTCAATTGCAGTTTTCACCCAACAAGGAAAACTCGAACAAAGGTTACTCCTTGACGCTGGTGTTCGAGCTTTTAACTAATGTAACCCGGCAATCTTATTCTTTTCTTGCTATGGACAAACGTAATCCTCAAAACAGAACGACACGGTTATTGAAAGAATACATTCACGCCGTGGCACAGATGTATGCTTGCTGAGAGTGAAGTGCTATTGAAGAATCCAATTGAGTACTGTCATTTTGGCTAAACACGTCGCTTAACCAATCAATTTTGCAACCTGAACTACGGATTGTATGGATCAATTTTTATGGATATTGACAATTCACCAATTTGAATAGTAGACTTGATCATGACTCAACCTTTCGCATTCGTACTTCGCATACAATACAAATATCTATCCACCTCTTTTCAAAACATGTTTTTGTACTGTATCGTATGTCTTCAGATCTTCCGCATTAATAATAAGGTTTTAAATTAGCGATTTACGTTTTCAATAGTAGATAACCAGCAGATGGATATTTATCTATCGTTACAGTTTCAATGTTCATATATTTGTGTATTTGTCACATGTAAATCTCCATTCAATAACATCATAACAAAATTATTGACTTCGTTTTTAATTAGATGCATTTCTGCTAATATCATTGAAATGAGGCGAGACTTCTGTCTCCCATTTCAAACGCCTTTGTGCTCTCTATGTATGATTTTCATGTATGTTATGTCTCATCATCGCACTATTGTTGCCTGTTGGGTCTAAGTTTTTGTCTGCCAACAAATGGCATCGAGTTGGATTTTGTTGCTGAACTCAATGAAATTATACCTCATAAAGCCTTCCTGGCTGAAAGGAAACAATTACCTTGCTGTTCACCAAAGGTAAATAAGGTTCATTTTCATTTTGGACAATCAAACAATGGACATTTAGATATACTAAGCGAATTTGATACTGAAATGAGAGAAGATAAAGCTCATATACCCTTATTGACTTAAAGGAGACAACTAAGCTGCTATGAATCAGAGGTCAACAATGTATATTTTCATTTTCATCCCTTTGAATTTGATATGTTGAGTGGAAATTGCTTAGCTTAGCCATTTCTACTTTACTCGAGGTTACATATAGTTTGTTAGGCCAGAATCTGGAACTTCTCCAATGTTTTTTCAGTACTTCGTTTTCAGAAGAAATGTGCATTGCTCTACCAACATCTTCCTGGGGCTTTTATTTCCGTGAATATAGTTCTTAACCAATTTATTGACTTGTGGCTGCCTTCTTTGTTTTACAAGCAAAGCCCATTGATTATACCAACATGAACCTGCTTTCAACTTTGTGTTTATCCAAGATGTATAATTGTTGTGATGTACATGAAGGAAACCAGTGAAAGTCAAGTTCAAGCCCTGGGAAAAATCCACACTTTATTTACTTACCACCTTCCTCATTGCACATTCATTGCATATCTCTTTTGTCTACCCCACTCATTAATGCTTTTTTCCTATTTTTTGTACAGATTCATTTAGTCAAAGCCAATGCAAAGTTCAATCTATGGTTCAAAATGTTCTCTTCAAATTATTTCCCAAGTCAGGTATAATATTCAAGGTATGATGCTCTCTGTTCCATATGAATAGATAAATCAATTAATGCACCTTGCTTGAAAAGCAGACTGAATAAATAAAGGCTGAATAATATTTCTACATTGACTACCACTAAATGTTTTCTTAACAAATCACTTACAGTATTCTAAACCTGTAGGTACTTAATTCTTCCACATTGTCACTAAATGATGTTCCTTATCAGGCAGATGTGTTGTCGGAAACTCAGTGTGCCAGTCACAGACGGCAATGATTTCACAATCATTACACCACAAGATTTTCAAATTTAGTGGGAAGCATACATTGTATCAATGACTGATAGAATCCTCCAATACACTGGACAAAACAAGCTAAGATGGCTCTTACCACACAAGCAAACATTATTAATGCATTTTAGTAATCTATATGTGCATAAATATGTCTTTTTATCTTACTTGAACATTGAAAGTCTTGCATGATAAATTGTAATAGTTTCCCGTTGTAGATATCTTCTCAACCAGAACCTCATAGTGTATGGTATCTCCTCATTCATTCACTGTGGTGTGGGAAAGTGCCTGACAAAGTATTTCTGTTTTTTTAGTCGGCCACATTCTCATGGTATATATCACTGACACTTGCTTCCATTTATGTTTTATGAAGCTTTTTCATCTGTTGACCTCTTATCTCTTCACATAGCAAAACGATGAATTTAAATGTTTTTCTTGAATCTGTACCAATTATGTCCACCAAATGCCAACTTAAAATTAAACAACTTTTAGAACTACAAAGAGGTCAAAGAGATCTCAAAATAACGAACTTAAACAATTAGGCCCTCAGCAGCTAGGTTCCTTATAAAAAGAAGCGTGTATTCTCATCGCAATTGTAATTCTAATAGTTATCGCATAATTCCAAGTTTTGTTGCTCTTGAAAACTACAATCACAATACGATCAATGCAACACCACGCAATGTCCTGGAGCTAATACTATTATCATCAGATATTCACGGGAATTTCGGCGTCCTAGCAACAACAATAGCGGCGCGAAATTTAAAATTTGTCTTGCGTCATAGAGGACTTAGCGTGCGTAAAAATTTTTTTCAACTCACCACGAGAAAAACAGCAATTTACGTAAGTACATGTATTTTTAATGTTGCTTTTACTTTCACATGAAAATACAGGCTATTTATAACTAAACAGCTTTAAAAAAGCTGAAAGTGCTATATTTTATGTCACAATTGCCATTGCAGTGGATACTATCACAATAACAATTTTATCCTTAACAGGTTCACTTGAAATAGATAGATAATTTTTGCGAATACTGCTGCCGTAAGTTCATGTATTCAGTTTTGCATTATCTGCCTGCCTTTAGTCTTTCCTCTTCATTCTAAGAAAGATAATTATTATTCATTATCTGCAGAAAATAAAACTGTGTCATATTAATACATTAAAAATATATATTATTGTAACATCAACAGAACTGTAGAGGCAAAATCAAACAACTGATAGCCTATTAACTCACCTTTCATTGAATGACAATGACAATATGTTTATATATAGTGTAAACATGGAGACTGAAAATGACGTTCCCATGAACGAAGAAACCACAGTTGAGCCTGAACTTGAAGTTGAGCAAGAAGTTGAAGTTCAGCCTGAAGTTGCCAACACTGTGGCAAAGGAACCCACAGTGGTTTATTGTGGAGAAGAAACTAAGGTAGCATTGAAAAATACTTTCATCCATATATTGATAAATCTATATCAATGTCATGCATATATTATCAAACTGCTTTACAAGGAAACACAATTGTATCCTATGCAAGTCACTGTTTTTAATATATTGTTCTCATATTAATCCTAGCTAATTGACTTTAGTGATATTGCGTCACTAAAAAGGCAATGTGCCTTCAAATTCAACGCCATTAAAAGAGGCACAAAATTTCATTTTGTGAGCACCGAAGGCCGGCACCTGACAACGGAAGAAATATCGTAAGTTGCGATGCAAAATTCCCATCTCATCTGTGAAACATACCAATAAATAATATAATATACAATAATTAATGGAAGCTTCATCCCAAATCAAGAGAGCACTAATATATTAATATATTAATAAATTAATATATATTTAACAAAGGATGAAATAGCGTAAGTTGCAATGCAATATTTCCATCTCATCTGTGTGTATAACATATTGCTTACTTTCAACTCCTTCTGTAACAATGACTTTTTCTCTACAGGAAATCTGAAGAAATAAAAATAAAAATTACAGCAAAAAAAACATTCAAAAATATAAAAAACCACAAAAAAAAAATAAAGAAAATAAAGTTGAAGAGCACACGAGGTGCATGTGGGCAGATGTGCCCACAAAAGAAATTTTGTCTTTAGTTAGGGGCAGAGACAAAAAATAATTGTAAGTGTTAATGTTTGTCTTTTGTTGGTGTTAATGTTTGTCTTTTGTTCGTTTTCTCTCCATGTTATTGTTGTTTTATTTCATTTTCATTATCCTCTTATTATACATTATATTATACATTAATTATACATTATTATCATAACAGTGAATAATAATAACATTGTGGAAAATTATAACAAGACTATTACCTTTCAAAAACCATGCATTTGGCCAACAAATATTTGCCACCAACAGTACCTTTAAACTCTTCTTTCATATGCTGTGACACAAACCCTAAAAATTTGCAAGAAATGTATTTCAAAAACCCGTCTTTATAAATGAACTAGATGGCCTTTCGGAAGCGTAATGATCTCCTATAATTGAATACTTACCTGAAGAACAGTCAAAAATTGCCTCCATTAACATGGCGCTACACAAGTTATGCACCACCTAAAATGCACAAATAGTACATGTAATAAAATGTAAAAAGAACACAATCTTATATCATCTTCAAATACAGACAATGTGTCATATCTCTAGCATCCTTTTTCTTACATGTGGCCTATTCTCAAGGGATTTTGTCAAATACTATATTTCCTAAAGTCTTATACGCTGGTAAAATGAATCAAAACCTTAACAGAAACGCTACAGATTTATTTTAAAGATGTAACTTGAAAGATCGCAATGATATGGTACGATCTGGAAAACCAACTTACCATTGCCAGTGACCCACTCATGAACAAAAAAGACGAAAGGAAGGACGCACTGCCAGCATGTTCTTTGTTCAGCCCAATCCAACTCAATCAGAAAATTACGTCAAAACCAGACTGCATAACAATAAAATTTGTTGTATGATTTTGATTTATGCTGTCTTTCGTCAACGTAGCAATTTTTCATATTCTTGGTTGTGCTGTCCCAATATTCGTTTCCAAAATCTTGGATCGCAACGGAACTTGATGCTAAAATAAAACAAAATAAAGCTGACAAACACATTCATTTTGCCGTAGCTGAGGGGTAAGTAGAGTTTACTTTTAGTTTCACCCCATTCAAGTTGACATTTAAACTACAAATTTCTTAGGCCAATTGTATAATCGGTTTTGTCTGTCTGTAACTGTAATGTCATACTATAAAGTCATGTCATACTGATCAATATTAATTTCTTTATTTCTTTTCATATTGACATACATTAAATCAACATCAAGGGAAATTAAACTCGACAGATTCTCTCTTTATTTAACATTATTTTTGAACTTAAGATGTCATGGTCTCTGTAACCTCTATTTTCAGGCAGGTTCATAAGTTTCCCCACCTTCCTATTGTATCCTATTGTTTACCAAGTGCTGATTGCTATCCTATAATAACAACGCCTGTAAACAACACATGCTGCAAGGCAACCTTTTTCAAATTCCTCATTTATATTTATTCATCCACGCTAAATGGACCCTCTTAATCATGTGAAAGAGAGGAAACTATTGTTGCTCAAGTCACACTTAATTTTTGCTATGAGGACTTTTAATATATTCTTAGTACTACGTTACAATACAGTCAAGAAAGTCCCAATTGTTATTCCAGTTAAACAAAGTCACCAATTATGAAAAAGCCATTTTACACCATCAACTTATTCAGCTCCCAAGGGCTATCTTATCAAAATCCAATTATTTTTACCCTCGATAGTAATATACCAACATATTAAATATAATATAATTTGTTTCTTTCACGTTGTAGATCTACTGATATACATCTTTGTACAAATGCAAGTATTGGAGGCTATATACCTATTGCTTTATTAAAAATCAATGCGTCAGTATCATCGTATCATGGAAACAAAACCATACCTCTGTAAGTCAACATTAATTTAAATTCTGGATGCTCATCATAGATCATCCTTTACTGTTCATATTAGCTTGACAAAGGACCACAGCCAAGTCTCAATGGATGCACTCAACTAACAGCAGGCTAATTGTTGTTGTCCCTAAAACAAAACAAACTTTGATGTTGCATCTTATCTACTATAACATCAGTACGAGGCTTATCTCATAAGAACGAGGATTTCAAATGAAAACGAGGCTGATCGCTAAAACTAATTTTCATGCATGTTAAACACTACAATCGTGACAATAGATAGACAGGGGAGCGAGGGCGAGCCAAACCACTGTACGTGGGGTGGCAAAGAGCATGAGCGTTAGCGAATGCAGCGCACGAAGTGCGCCAACCACATTAAACTTTT
>RQOL01000689.1:146658-151658 GCA_013076295.1 Sanderia malayensis | reverse complement strand
GCATTATTTAGTGTGGGAGTCAACCTTTAATTAATGTCCATATATATCTACTTATGCCTTACCTGAATTATTCAACTTAACATACCCTCCTATTTTTACACCAATTCGTAGTTCACTCTAATCTATAGTCCTTGCCATTCTTACTTTAACTATGTGGCATTATTGTAACATAAGAAATTCACCCAGCACACGTTGTTCCATGCGTCCAGAAGACCTCGATTTCATTCTTTTCCATGGGGCCATCTTAATATTGTTGCTATAGTTTCAAAAGACAATAGCTTTCACTCGAGCGCGCGAAAAACCTTTTCAGATTTCGATCGCACCAATTTCAAGTAAGTGAAAAATTTTTCTAAATAACTTTTGAAAGTTTAAACATTTAAGAAAACAAATGCAGATTAACTAAAACAGCCTTGAATGTATTCATAGTTATTAACAAAAGTTTACAGTCACTGTGTACCGATTTCTAACACTACTTACTACCTTTGTTTACTTCAGCATTCGTTTATCACACCTTTACGCGCCCAATTGCAGATTTGTAAGTATCTTTTCTATTATTAATATTATCAATCTTTGCTCTTCATTTATTTATTCACACAAATTCCATACTATCAGAATTTCGTAAATTGAGTAATACAACATTTTCTAATCTTCCATAATTCTCCCTCAGCAGCATTTTCCACTAACCTTAAATTAATTATACATGCATTTCAACATTTCATTTTAAGAACATTTCAACATGGCAAATGCAAAGCCAAAGGAAAATAATATTGCATAACCCTTGGCAAAGACACCAAAGTAATTATATTAAATACATTAATATATATATTAGTACATTTCTCATCTTCATAACTGCTATCAACCATTACTCTTTCCATCTTCTTTTTCTCCTAGGAAATAACATATAGCAGTATACCTGCATTGAAAAAAAATGTCCCGACCAATTCCCAGAATTGGCCGGCAAACGTTTTAATTTAGTGTTTGCCACTGGGAGAAGAATCCCGACAAATGAAATTGTGTACGTACACCTTTTTACATTGTATTTCACATGTTTAACATACACTTTAACAATGGCATTGCATCTTTTTACAAAATGTTAACAACCTTTAACATATCAATGTTATATGTGTTAATTTACAGAACACAAGCAGAGGCTTTTATCAAATTGGCAAAGGCCAACGAAAAAGAAAGGCCCCCCAAAAAGAGGGTGGGAAGGTGGTCACCCAAAACCCTTCCCACAAACTTTCGGCAGAGCAGGCCGAATTGGCACGTGGTGCCAAAATTGTAAAAATATCGTATTTTAACATGTAGATATTGTACATAGTTATACAGTAAAAACCTGCATATAAGAACCTCCTATTTTTAACAACCTACCACCAATATTCCATTTTTCAATATTTTTTCATAGTCATATTTACATGATATTGTCTTATAGTTTACCCATTGTTTTTCATTCTTCACAACCAAAATAGCCTACAAAATAAGATGGAGGATGTTATATGCAGGTTTTTACTGTTTGTAGATAGTTTTAAATAGTTTTCAGTTTGTAGTTATGTTGTTTGATAGTTGTAGTTATGTAGTTTTATTGTTTGTAGTTCTGTTGTTATGTAGCTTAGTGGCCTTGCTCATGCATGAATTATTCATACTAATAATAACTTACTTTTTCTGGCCTTACCAATCAATCTCACAAATTTCCCATATTCATGCATGGTCAATGCTTTTTCCTGTTTAAATAGTTCCAAATTCAGTTCATTGTTATATTCAGTTCCATTCATATATTATTGTTCTAATTTTAAAACCCACATATTAATTTGACACTTACCACACAAAAAACCAAGTAGGGACACTCTTTCCTTTTCTGTTCAGCTATCAGCACCTGCAAGCAACAATAAAATTTAGTGAAACCATTAACCAAACACACAGTTTCAATAATTCAAAATACTTTCCAGGTTACAGCAATGCCAACTCATTGCTTATAGCAGTATGAGCTAGCAAAACACCAAAACACAGAAGGAGAGCACATTTCAATTATTCCTATGCAACTGCTCTGAATTTGCCTTTTTTGCTTATTTCATACACACTAGAGTAACAAACTTACCCAGGCCTGCCATGCCTGTTGAAAGGATGCATATTCTCTTCCAATATGTCCAAATTCTATAATTGATAGATAACAATTAATGTTAAACACACCATAACTCATTATAGTTTGCTTAATAGTGCTTGATTGAAAAGATTTACAAAGATCAAATTATATTATTACATTTATCATATTCCTCCGATTTTGATCGGCTCTCTTCGTCGTCAACGTTATCTACCGAGGCTGAGGCTTCTTTTCCTTTACATACAATAATAATATTTCGCAATAAATTCTGATTGTTACATTTTCCTTTGTCTTTGTTCTTTTCTTTGTCTTTTCTTGCAGGGACGACGAAACGTGCACAGTGCCTGCATTGTTAACGAGAGCTTGCCTCAGAGCTATCCCATTTTTATCAACTTGATGCATCAGAACCCTGTGATCTCCATCAACTTCCTCAATTGAACGATAATATATTGTTTAAAATATGAATATTATTAAACCAACTGTAATATTCAGTAAAATGAACATAACATAATATTTTAAAGTTTATAATGATTTCTTATCTTATATCCTATCTCTTTGAGCGCAACCAGTCTGTCACGTGCTAAGCTTCTCCTTCCCACCTTTAAAGTCAGAAGGACGAAGGGGAATCCCTTTCCACGAGAATTTTCCCTCCTTTTTTGTCACGTGATGCGTATAACCAATCACGGAGGCAATGTAGTACAATAGAAATCCCGCCTCTAAAATTAGACTTTGTCTATTTTTAACCGGCCAAATTTTCTAAAGGCTATAATTATCTTATCTTATTTATCGCTGAGTAAGTATACCTACTTTCAACATGTTTTTAATAACTACAAGCTAGCCAGATTACTTATCACTACTTCGCCTCATAAGACGAAAATTATTGTTTTTTTCGTATGCTTTTAATTGCAAAGACGGGTTACGTGTTGTGCAGGTATCATTTATTTATCAAATATTTTAAGTTTACAACTATTCTGATTTCTCTTTTGTTTCTATCCATAGATTTTAAAGACACAAGGCTCGGTAAGATATTTATTGTTTGACTACAATTTCCCTTGCTCACTGATCTATTTTACTCTTTAACTGTGTGTTTTTGTTATAAATAAAGGCCCAGCTAAATCTATTTTCAAATAACGGACACTTCTCTTTCACAAACTCATCTCCACAAAAACTTATATTTTTGTTTTTTATTTCTCTCTTTCCAAATGAGCCTCTGTACAACAAACTATTTCGTTAATTAAATGTTTCTTTCATGGATAGTAAGTTTATTAACAACAAATCTCAAATTGTGTTTCAACAGATTATTCAAAACTGCTGCACTCGATTCAAACAGTTCATTTTTATTTATTCAGGTATTCTGAGCTTTTGTCCATTATTCATTTCTTTTTCAACTATAAATTTACTCTATTCATCTTAGTGACTGTTTACCCAACAGAAACGACCACAGCTTAAACGTAAGTATATTCATTTAACATACATTATATTATATAGCAATACTTTTCCATTTACTTCAGTACCAATTTTACCTTATCATTATGGAACCCTTGAAAAATATCATATTTATTTCTTTTTGTTTTAGCTTTACACAAGGC
Organism: Sanderia malayensis; assembly: GCA_013076295.1. NCBI lineage: Eukaryota > Metazoa > Cnidaria > Scyphozoa > Semaeostomeae > Pelagiidae > Sanderia > Sanderia malayensis. The sequence goes on along the minus strand of RQOL01000689.1, from coordinate 147,971 downwards.
CATAATTATTCCATTGTTGTTGCTATTAAGACCATTGTCAACAAGCAATAACATTTACAATAATTTGGCCTAATTGTATATCTCATACTTTATACTTCTTTTTTACATTACAACTTGCACCATGCCGCGCAAGGTCAAGAGAAGTATCACAGGAGCGGGACGTAGAAATCACATGAGGCAGTATCGTCAGCATCAAGGACAGCAGAACGAACAACCTCAGCTTCCGGAGGCAGAGTCCACCAATGCAGAACTTGCAGCAGCAACGATCTTCAGCAATTGCAGCTTGAAAACCGTCAGCTAGAAGCCCCTGAATATCAACCGTTTCCTGCACAGTATCCCCTTTTACGGATGCAGCCAATGCAGATGGGCATGGAACCACAGCTTCCCATTCAGATCCCACGGCTCCCCATTCAGATCCCATGGCTTCCCATTCTGAACCAACAGCTTCCCATTCTGAACCAACAGCTTCCCAGTCTGAACCAAGAGCTTCCTATTCTGAACCAAGAGCTTCCAATTGAGAACCAAGAGCTTCCAATTGAGAACCAAGAGCTTTCCATTCAGAACCAAGAGCTTCCCATTCAGAATCAAGAGCTTCCTATTCAGAACCAAGAGCTTCCTATTCAGAACCAAGAGCTTCCCATTCAGAACCAAGAGCTTCCCATTCTGAACCAAGAGCTTCAAGCAAGAGAACAACCTGCAGACATTGAGATGCAACACGCAGTTCCAGTACCTGATGAAAATCAGATACCAGAACCCGTTGAAGATCAGCAAATGCAAGTTGACAACCCTGTCCCTGAGAACAATGAAGCTGAAAACCTCATCCCCTTCTCCCCATTACCACACCACTTAAACAAAATGAACAGAACATGCATTCATTGTGGTGCAAAGTACTTCAAAGAAGAACTTAACTCCCAAAAACAATACAACAAGTGCTGCATGGGAGGTTTAATCACTCTGGATCTAATTCAACCACCTCCAAACAGTGTCATGCATTTATACACTGGTGATACTGCCGAATCAAAATATTTCCTAAAGCACTTCCGCCAATACAACTCATTAATGGCCATGGCATCATGGAAGGCTAATATTGTACGTCATGCCAGAGCTGGACCACCAGTTATCACGATTCACGGAAAGGCATATCACATGACTGGTAAATGACCAATTCATTTCACATAGCTAATTATTCACTTATGATTTCTGCTCTCAAATTCATATTTTCATGCATATGTTATGTATTTAAGTATATTTCGTTACCAATCGCAGGTGTAACAGAAACAGACAGATCCAGAAAGTATGCAGAACTCTACATC
>RQOL01000689.1:43789-146558 GCA_013076295.1 Sanderia malayensis | reverse complement strand
TATTATGTATGTATGTATGTATGTATGGCATGAGCGGGAGCGAATGCAGCGCGCGAAGCGCGCCAACCACATTAAACTTTGTTGCTTCGGCTCCGGGAAGCGAGCGAAGCGAGTGCCCCCGGCTAGTCTCTCTATATAATCTACGTCGACACGTGACCCCAACCCGCCAACAATGCTCCATTGTCTCTTGAACAATCACGTTCGAACAAACAATGGGATCAAAGGAATTTCGTTGTATCCATAAAGGCTTTTTTTGGCTGCAATAAGGGTGCAAATCGGTATAGAAATGATCGCTGCATTGTGCTGATGACAGTGTACTATTTGGCTAATTTCTAACCCAGCGGTTCCGGAGTTATGGCCCATTTGTGTTCCGACTTTCTAGAAAGTTCCGCCGACCGAGTTAATGAGATGCAAACCGAGCAGGGAGAAGCAGGTTTTTTCTAGTTAAACGGGCGGCAAGTTGCTCGGGTTTAAGCGTGAATACGTGCCGGAAATCAATTGTAAAGACGTGTCAATTTTCTCAGGACCTGTGGAGACAATGTGTGGACAATTATTTCGAGGTATTTCCTTTATTCAATTGTTTTTGGCTTTAAATAGCACGAGTTTTGTTTTGTTTAACCTCACGTTTTCTTTCGGCTCGAGGCCTAACCAAAACACGAAGACAATTTTGATTTTCTCGGTCGTTCTGGGCGATTTTCTCCATTTAAAACTTTCGATAACTGTTTATTTACACGAGAACTAAAGTTATATGGCTTTGTTTTTTTTGTTTTGTTGATTTTCCTCTGTTTGGACACTTTTAGCCGAGTTTGGTTTTGCTGAAAAACACGAAATTTTCAAGCAACACGCGTGTGTTTTGCATTTGCGAAATTAATTTTTAACCTCCCAAAACTTTGTTTTTTTCACCCAAATACTTTCGATAAATGTTCGCCAAGCTATTAGCTTCATGTTGGTGTAATTTGAGTTCAAATGGACAAATTTTTACCAAGTTAGGAGAATTTTGTGTTTTTAAAGTTGGCTGATGAATTCATTTTTTCACTTTCAGAAAAACGGCTTTCAGGGGGGCGGCACCGTGGTCACATGCCAGGGGTTGTATTGTGGGGTATGTATTGTAGGGTATGTATGTAGGTATGTATTATAGGTATGTATTGTAGGGTATTATGTAGGGTATGTATTGTAGGTATGTATTGTAGGGTTTGTATTGTAGGGTATGTTATGTAGGGTATGTATTGTAGGGTATGTATTGTAGGTATGTATTGTAGGTATGTATGTATGTATAGTATGTATGTATGTAGGGTATGTATGTATGTATAGGTATGTATGTAGGTGTATGTAGTATGTATGTAGTATGTATGTATGTAGGGTATGTAGGGTATGTATGTATATTATGTATGTAGGGTATGTATGTAGGGTATGTATGTATATTATGTATAGTATTTATATATAGTATATAGGGTATGTATTGATGTATATATTTATGTATAGTATCTATAGTAAGTATGTATGTATTGTAATGTTATGTAATGCTTCTAACTTTTGTAATTTTCAAAAAAGATCACTGCAAAACAGACACTGTCCTTCTTTATGAACAAATGATCTTCAATTAACAAAAAATGAACTCACCTCACTATAATAATGTTCACAAGGAATGACCGCAAACATTCACTTTATGTCTGGGCACCTGAAAAACAAGAAGAAATCATGTAATATACTTTATAGCATGTTGGCTCATCTCAGTTCTTTGCATGTGGCCTGAAGTCTATAAATGTAAGTAATTTATTGTAACTGCAAATCATTAATTACCTCCACCTCATTTATTCACCCAGTCAAACAACGTACTTACCTTCTTACCTTTGGTCATCCTTCCATGGCCTACTCTTATTATTGGTATTTTTACCAACAGCAATATTTCTGAACATATAACAGCTCACGAAAAATCAATGTACTTCATTCTCCATGTGTCCGTGGTGGAATACTACCTATGTTTTTGCTGTTGTTGTGTTCAACAACCTCTGTCCAATACATCATCACCATCAAAATCCCCACAACGCCATGGTGAGAAATGATCTATTTCTAGATATCATGCATAATAAAGTCCACCAAATTATTTCTTATACTTAGAGATTACAAAACGACACTTTCCCCATCATCAACAAACAACAACGTCGTTTTCTCTTCGGTGCCAAGTACATGCTGTTCCTGTTATTGTTTTCAACTGCCTCACTGTCGAATGGATCATCATTAGAATAATAATAACAACAACGAGGCACGCCGCCGAATAGAGGCCACAAACTTTCAAATTGGCGCGAATTTAAAATAGCAATTGCGTCTTTACTTTCTTGCTATACCAAATGTAAAATTTGTTGTTAGAAATTGGCAGATAATTATAATTATATTACAATTTTTTGTATATATCGACAAAAGCATTGTTAGAAAGATTGTTTTATTTTATTGGTAAGTTGAATGTTGAAATTTACCTTTCCTAAAAATCCTTATTTACACCGACAGCGTCTTCTTTAAAGCAACCGTTGTCTTTCATTGCATCGCAATGCACTGTCTTTTTAGCGTTTCTGTCATGTGGTTTTTTAGCGTTTCTGTCATCTGGCTTCTCCGTTAATGTCCAGCCACTTTTGTTATTATTAACAAAGTAAAGTAAAGTGAAGTTTTTTATAAAGTATGTATTTCACTCCTTCACTTCAGCATGACATTTTCTTCTCATTTCTTCACTCAACTCAATCAACATAATAATATACAAGTTAAACATGTTAAACATTCCTTAGTATTAATGGCAACTTTCTCTTTACAAGATAATCAATTCATCCAAATCATCTTTCTTCTTTTGTAAAAACAGGATTTCCAAAAAAGTTGAATCCTCAAAATATTTGGTGAGTGTCACAACAATTGCTCTTATACGAAGCCTATTTTAATTAATGTTTAAATGCCTCACTCTGTAATGTACATTCATATACCAAATTTTAAGCTTAACTACTATATTTAAAGTAGTATTAACAATTGCAACAAATTCTTATCAATAGAAAGCAAATTTACTGCACAATGCAAATAAAATCTAGCCTTTACAAACACATCAAATGTAGGTTTATAGATTTTTCTTTGCAAGAATGAAATGGATGATTAACTTTTCAAATCCATTCATTATCACAACTGTTTTCCTTTTAGTTGTTAAAGAACACAATAGAGAGAGTGATGTAGGTCATAAGATAAAGTGCTCCAATATTTTTTATTGGAAACTTTCAATAACCAATAATTTAATTCAACAATCAAGAGTAATTCCAAACATTTCTTACAATTATGTTTTAAATTATTTATTTTATCTTGCAGCTCACCACAAAACAACAAACCCATCACAAAACTTGCTCACAAAAATCACTCTTATTTCAAATTTTCACTTAAATTGGGTTGCATAAAACACATTTTTTTCTTTTTTTATATTATCTCTTGCAAAATGCCAAAAAAAAGCCAAAAAGGGCATTACCGGCACCAGTCGTCGTAATCAAATGCAGCTCGCCGCCGTCGTCTGAGAATAACCAACAGCCTCATCCTGCTGATTTGCCACCTGATAATATGGTACAGGAAGCAGTGAATGATCTTCACCAGTTGCAGCAAGAATACCCTCAGCAACCAGCCCCAGAATATCAACCACTCCCACTTCATTATCCACAAATGCAGGCATTATATGTGCCATGGCAACTACCTGCGATGCTTCCCCACTACGGACTTATAGCAGTTCCACAACCAATAAACAATGGCTTACAATATCCTGCAGCACTGGCCCCTCAACTTCAGGTACACAACTCAATAATTTCTGCTAATCTTTTCAAAAAAGATAACTCTATATTATACAGCTTTTTGTAATTAAAAAATATCAAAATTAAACCAGTTATTATATCAACCAAATTATCAATATTTTTCCATCTGCAGGTACCGCCGATGGTTATGCAGTTGCAACCACCCCTTCTGAATCGTAATCATGAAGGTCAAGCAGCAATACAAACGGCAGATGTGGAGATGCTTAATGTAAATCAAGCTCAAAATGAGAATGAGGTAAATTAAAATTCTTACACAACCTAACTACAGTTAGGCAATTCCATTTTCCATAACCCAAATGCCTCATGTAAATTGCCCTATTTTACACATGTATCATACGTTTTCATATGAATTTTTATCAATTTACATAATCACACAGCAATGACGTTTAAATTTCCAATAACTAATTAATTCATGTAACTAATTTCATTTAATTTTCATTATCAACAGATACGGCCAATGCAGATGCAACCCGAAACACATATTGAAAATGAAAAATGAAATTGAAAGGCCGGCACAACCTGATGAAATCAACGTGGAACAACACATTCCCATTCCACATGATAATCAGGTAAAACAGACTACCATCACAATTGGCTTAAATACACCAGTCATTCTCATAGCACCATGTCAGGAAATTATTTTGCTCTCTAAATAGACATATCTTCACAAGTTTCAGTTTTATGCATTTCAAAACACATGACTGAATTATATTAACTAGATTACATTGAATTTCAGGATCCACAAGTATTGCCTGCTGCTATGCAATTGCAAGCCAACGTTCAAAATGACAATGAAGAGAATGAAATAGCGGTACAACCACAAGAAGTTGAAATGCAGAAATCCCACCACAACACCAAGATGATGTCCCTCAACCCATCGAACAACAAGCAAGGGAAGTAAATCAACCTATTGTTGAAATTCCTCAATTCTCCCCAATGCCTCATCATCTTGGGAAAATGACGAGGACATGTATTCACTGTGAAGCAAAATACTTCCGAGAGGAACTCAACTCAAGAAGGCAATACAACAAATGTTGCTTGGGAGGATTAATAACTCTCGATCCCATTCAACCACCCCCGGCAAATGTGATGCATTTATACACTGGAACTACTGATGAATCTAAATATTTTCTCAAAAATTTCCGTAGATACAATTCACTAATGGCGATGGCATCCTGGACAGCTAATGTTGTAAGACACGCTAATGCAGGACCACCAGTCATCACCATACATGGAAGTGCATACCATATGACAGGTAAATATAATGTCCGTCTCTTATCTCTTATATATGCTACATTTTCATATAATAGCTTCACATGATGAAACGGATGTTGACAGAACACTCAATTCTTTCCGACCCAACATGCAATGGATAAGCTCTCTATGCTTGCCTGAATATGAAGAGTTGTCCAATCGAAAATCAAGGCGCTTTATGATGCTTTCATAACAAAGCACTGCATTGAAAATTACAGTTGATATAACGAAGTACAATTTTAATGTTTCCTTGCATTCAACAGGGGTAACTGAAACGACAGGTCCAGAAAATATGCAGAATTATATATTATGGACACCCAACAGCACTGCAAGAACGTCAGAACACAGCCAGAGAACAAAACTTGGACTTAGACATGGTGGCGCTGCTGCAAAACGAATTGATGGCAGTAAATCGGTTTGCTCAACATTTTAAAACAATGGGAGAAGTACTGGAAGAGCAAAGGCAGCAAGCCATTGCCAATGATCAGCCTATTCCCACGTTCAAGATGATTATTACCGGTCGCCCAGAACAAGATCGAAGATATGACAATCCTACTGCCAGAGAAATTGCAGCAGTCTACACTACACGCAATGGCGGTGCTCCTAATCCCGAGAATAGAGAGCTTCAAGTTCGAACAAGGCGTGGTAATCTTATGAAGATTAATGCCTTAGCTCCTGTTGCGGATCCTCTAACCTATCCATTGTTGTTCTTTCAGGGTGATCGTGGATACAGCTTGGACCTTCAACGTCTACCTACACGTGAAGGACAAGGCCAGCAAAATGCTGATCGTAACCACCGTATTAGACTCACAATCGCCGAATATTATTCGTACCGAATACAAGTCAGAAATCAACTGTCTACCATCCACAGGGCAACACTTCTCTTTCAACAATATTTAGTGGACGCATACACCAAAATAGAAGGAAACAAGCTCAACTGGATTTTGCACAATCAACGGCAATTACGTGCTGACAGTTATCGAGGCCTGATGGATCACCTGAACAGAAGGGCTGAAATCGAAAATCAAATGGCCAGGGCAAACAATCCCAACGAACCCCTTCATATTGATGTCGGTCGTGTTGTGATACTTCCCTCATCTTTTTCAGGCAGTCAACGAAATATGTACCAGAACTTTCAAGATGCAATGACTATCGTCAGAAAGTATGGCAAGCCTGACATCTTCCTAACCATGACGGCCAATCCCAGATGGAAGGAGATTTCAGAGAACATTCTACCACACCAGAAGGCAAATGACCGGCCTGACATCGTCACACGAGTATTTCAACTCAAACTACAAGAACTACTGGAAGATATCCTTCACAAGCACATTCTGGGACACACTATTGCACATGTATATGTCATCGAATTTCAGAAGAGAGGACTACCACACGCTCACATGATTCTGTTCCTGTCTGAGGCTGATAGACCGCGAACACCGAAGAGGTAACATCTACAACAATAATTTATATATAGAGTACGATATATAATCATCAGTTGTATTGCTTAGTAAAAACACAATGCATTTTGATGTGTAGAACTTACATGTGATATTTTTCCTCGAAACCTACAGGTAGATCGACTCATATCAGCTGAAATTCCGGACCCACAGGATGCAAGATATCACAAGTTAGTACTGAAGCACATGACACATGGACCATGCGGTGATATAAACCCCGGATGTGTTTGCATGGAGAATAACAAATGCAAGAAACGATTTCCGAAAGATCGCACTGCCGAAACACAACTTAATGCGAATGGTTATCCACTCTACAGACGACGCTGTCGTCACCCAGTCAATCTGGAAGATCGACTTCTAGATGATACATGGGTTGTGCCACATAATCGCCATCTTCTACTCAAGTATCAGTGTCACATTAATCTCGAAATATGTAGCACTGTGAAGTCCGTGAAATATATTTTCAAATATATTCATAAAGGACAAGATATGGCACACGTGGAAATTCTCGAAGGACAGCAGCAACAAGTACCTCAAGATATTGAGCACGATGAAGTACGCCAATACATCAACGCTCGGTATATTGGACCACACGAAGCTGTTCACAGAATATTCCAATTTTCCATGCACGAGAAAAGTCACACTATAAAACGTCTGCATGTTCATTACCTGATCAGCAGACCGTATACTTTCAGGATAATGGAAGGGTCGAACAATTACAAAACATCAATGAAAAAACCACACTGACGTCTTGGTTTGAATTGAATGCACAAGACCCGGCTGCACGCCAATATCTCTATCACGAGATTCCTGAACACTATGTTTTCAACGAGCGCACCAAAACATGGAAAGCAAGACAGCGGAGAACACTGCCTGTCATAGGCAGAATATATCAAGTTCACCCACGACCATGTGAGCAAAGTTCGCACTGAGACTATTGCTTCTCCATAAACGAGGTGCCACGTCGTTTGAAGATCTTCGTACGATAGAAGGAAACCTATGCAATTCCTTCAAAGACGCTGCTTTAGCTCTAGGTCTGTTGGAAGATGATGCTGAAATCATACGCTGTTTGGAGGAGGCAGTCATTTTCAACATGCCAGTACAACTGAGACAGTTGTTTGCAACATTACTCCTTTTTCAAACACCTTCTGATATCGCAGCACTCTTCAACATGTTCAAAGAAGCATTAAGTGAAGACTTTGTACGACGTGATCAAGTCAATCATCCAGATATGGCCATAGCTTTTGAAGACCGACACATGTATCAATGTCTACATGACATTGACGAAAATTTGAAAGTACATGGTCAATCGATCACTAATTATGCTGACCTTCCTCAACTTCCAGCCGACTATGTCATTCCTGAACGAGGTACTAATGTGTTATTTTCAAATATGTACTGTATTAGTAAGAATATAATAATGTATCCTAAGATCGTGCAGACAAGGGCATTTACGCATTTTGCACGATGATTCTCCTAGCTTTCTTTCCAATTTTATTGCAAATATTTCACTCATTATTACAGAGGAAGATGACATGGATGTTGGCAATGCCAGAGAGGAAGGAGAACGAATGCTGGCCGCATTGAACCCTGAACAGCGAGCCATATACACGGGAATCACTGATGCTATCAACGCGCAATCCGAACAGAACTGTCACTTTGTTGACGGCCGGCTGGAACCGGGAAAACTTTCCTTTACAACACGTTGGTTCACAATCTGCAAGCCAATGGACATAAAGTTCAGTGCATGGCGTGGTCAGGAATTGCTGCAACACTGCTCATAAATGGTAGAACTTCACATTCTACCTTTCAAATTCCTATACCACTTCAAGCTGAATCAACGTGTAATGTCAAGAGACAGAGCAGGAGAGCACAGGTATTGCGCGAAACTACTCTATTCATATGGGATGAAGCTTCCATGATTCCCGCACTTGCATTACAAGCAGTCGACCGACTGCTTCGAGACATTACACATGTCGACAGACCATTTGGTGGCAAGTTCATGCTACTTGGTGGTGACTTCAGACAAGTTCTACCTGTCGTCACGAAAGCAGGAAGGGAAAGAATTGTAGCAGAGACTCTAAAATCACACCAGATCATTGATCTATGGACAAAGTTTCAGCAGCATCGTTTACACACCAACATGAGAGCCGTTCAAGATGATTCATACCGTGAATTCTCAGAATGGCTTCTCAGACTTGGCAACAAGCAAGAAGCACACGATGCACTGGACAACGTAATTCTGCCACAACAGATATGCACTTCGTCTAAAGAAGACATGCTGAACTTCATTTTTCCCAGGCCGAACACACCAGATTCACACCTAATGATGGATCCTGTAACAATGTCTGAACGCTGTTGTCTGACTCCGAAGAATGACTTATCACATCAAGAACGACTTAATTCTGGACAGACTTCAAACAGCCGAAAGAACTTATTACAGCACAGACAGTGTTGTCACAGACGATCCAGATGAGGAAGAGGCCTACCCCATTGAATTTCTCAACCAACTCACTCCGAATGGAATGCCGTTGCACAGACTTAAACTCAAGGTAGGAAGAGTACAATCTTTCATCCTATTAACATTAAATTATTATGTGCAAAGGTAGTGCACCATAAAAAAGCCGTCATTAATCACAATAATATTCATTGCATTAGGTTGGTGCAACGATCATTCTTCGCGGAATCTCAATCCAAAGAAAGGTCTTTGCAACGGAACAAGACTCATAGTTCGGCATCTCCGACGTCACGTGATCACAGCAGAGATCATTACCAAGGAGCACAGAGGACAACGGGTCATGATTCCCAAGATCACAGTCTCCACTCAGGAACACGGAATGCCGTTCAAAATGAAACGCCGACAGTTTCCAGTCAGACTTGCATACTGCTTGACAATCAACAAGGCACAGGGGCAATCCCTGGAGGTATGTTTGGTTTGTACTTACCTGAGCCCGTGTTCCACACATGGTCAGTTATATGTGGCCATGTCAAGAGCAACATCATTTAACGGGCTCAAAGTATTCCTCCCAGAGGAAACACACAGGAAAACAAAGAAACATTGTTTTCCAAGAAGTCCTGTAAAGGCTTCATCCTAGAGCGACCATCTGCACAGTTGCTCTACAGAGGGCTGCCTACCAAAACGCACATACACACATTCAAGGGTACGGGTATTGTGTGTCAACGCAGATCACGTCGCACATAAGTGTGATGTACAGCCGTTACTGGCACCTTTCTAGAATGCACTCATTCTAGATAACACTGGATCTGCGGAGACCAACTGGACATTACACCCTCCACATGTCCAGGGTGGACTGCACCACACACAGCAGTCGGCACAGTCCTGAATCCTGCGTAGCGCCCCGATTTATTAAGAGTTATGCGTTGCCATTTTCTCCGATATTGCCTATGGAAAGTGGATTTCCTTACTCTGTGAAAACTGCAAGTTGTCCCTTAAGGATAGTTACTTTTTAAAAACATCGCACTATCAATAACATCTCCCCCTCTCCTTTTAATACATGAAAACTTGATCTAAAATCTATAGTTGCCCCTTTAGTGTTTACTATTATATACTTCCCAATTTCAATTGCACTTTTCACCAACAAGGAAAACTCGAACAAAGGTTACTCCTTGACGCTGGTGTTCGAGCTTTTAACTAATGTAACCGGCAATCTTATTCTTTTTTTTTACTATGTACAAACGTAATCCTCAAAACAAACGAACGCGGTTATTGAAAGAATACATTCACGCCGTGGCAGAGATGTATGCTTGCTGAAGAGTGAAGTGCTATTGAAGAATCCAAATTGAGGTACTGTCATTTTGCTAAAGACGTCGCTTAACCAATCAATTTTGCAACCTGAACTACGGATTGTATGTATCAATTTTTATGGATATTGACCATTCACCAATTTTAATAGTAGACTATATCATGACTCAACCCTTCGCATTCGTACTTCGCATACAATACAAATATCTATCCACGTCCTTTCAAAACATGTTTTTTGTACTGTATTGTATATCTTTCAGATCTTCCGCATTAATAATAAGGTTTTTAAATTAGCGATTTACGTTTTCAATAGAAGATTGCCAGCAGATAAATCGTTAGAGTTTCAATATTCATATATTTGTGTATTTGTCCCATATAAATCTCCATTCAATAACATCATAACAAAATTTATCGACTTCGTTTTTATATAGATGCATTTCTGCTAAGATCATTGAAACGAGGCGAGACTTCTGTCTCCCATTTCAAACGCCTTTGTGCTGTCTATGTATGATTTTCATCTATGTTATGTCTCATCATCGCACTATTGTTGCCTGTCGGGACAAAGTTTCTGCCTGCCAACAAATGGCATCGAGTCGGATTTAGTTGCTGAACTCAATGAAATTATACCTCATAAAGGCTTCCTGGCTCAAAGGAAACAACTACCTTGCTCTTCACCAAAGGTAAGTCAGGTTAATTTTCATTTTGGACAATCAAACAATGGATATTTAGATATAAGGGAATTTGATACTGAAATGAGAGAAAATGAAGCTCAGGTAGAGGAGATACCCCTATTGACTTAAGGGAGACAACTAGGCTGCTGTGAATGAGGAGAGGACATTTTTATCCCTTTCCATTTGATATGTTGAGTGGAAATTGCTTAGCTTAGGCCATTTCTACTTTACTCACGGTTTACATATAGTAGTTTGTTAGGCCAGAATTCTGGAAATTCTCCAATGAAATGTGCATTGCTATATCGAAATCTTCCTGGGGCTTTTGTTTTCGTGAATATAGTTCCTAACCAATTTATTGACTTTGTGGCTTCCTTCTTTGTTTTACGAGCAAAGCTCATTGATATCCCAACATGAACCTGCTTTCATTTCTGTTTATCCAAGATGTTTAATTGTTGTAATGTGTACATGAAGGAAACCAGTGAAAGTCAAGTTCAAGCCCTGGGAAAATTCCACACTTTATTTACTTACCACCTTCCTCATTGCACGTGCATTGCATAACTGTTTTGTCGAATACACTCATTAATGCTCTTTTCCTATTTTTTGTACAGATTCATTTAGTCAAAGGCAATGGAAAATTAAATCAATGGTTCAAAATGTTCTCTTCAAATTATTTCCCAAGTCAGGTATAATATTCAAGGTATGATGCTCTCTGTTCCATATGAACAATTAATGCACCTTGCTTGAAAAGCAGACTGAATAAATAAATGCTAAATAATATTTCTACATTGACTACCACTAAATGTTTTCTTAACGAATCACTTACAGTATTCTAAACCTGTAGGTACTTAATTCTTCCTCATTGTCACTTAATGATGTTCCTTATCAGGTAGATGTGTTGTCGTAAGCTCAGTGTGCCAGGCATAGGCGGCAATGATTTCACAACCATTAGAGCACAACATTTTCAAATTTAGTGGGAAGCATACATTGTATCAATCACTGATAGAATCCTCCATTACATTGGACAAAACAAGCTAACATAGCTCTTACCACACAAGCAAACATTATTAATGCATTTTAATCATCTATATGTGCATAAATATGTCTTTGTTATCTTACTTGAATATTGAGAGTCTTGCATGATAAGTTTCCCATTGTAGATATCTTTTAACCAGAACCTCATAGTGTATGGTGTGTCCTCATTCATTCACTGTGGAAGTGCTTAACAAACTGTTTCTGTTTTTTTTATCAACAACATTCTAATTGTATATATCATTGACACTTGCTTATGTTTTCAGTATGTAGACACTGTATTACATGAACTGTACTACCATCTTACAATGTGTCTTATATCATAAAGAGCTTTCCCATACAATTAACATGCAAGCACAGAAACTTATTGAATCCTCAGAACAATTACAACATAATAGCAACTTGAAGTAACAAGCTTTTCTATAAGGAACCTACATGTATAAGGTAGAAAACTTAAGGAACGTTTACTACTACAGACCAAATCACTAAGGCATCTTTTAATTTTTAGTATATTAATATTTCCGCACTATTCAAAATTGAGAAGCCGGTTCCATTGATTTTCAGTACTTTTACATTATTTGAAGCTTCTTCATGTGTTAACCTCTTATCCTTTCACACAGCAAAACGATGAATTTGAATGCTTTTCTTGCGTCTCTACTAATTATGTCCACCAAATGCCAAACTTAAAATTAAAGACCTTTTACAAGTACAAAGTGGTCAAAGGATCTCAAAATAACAAACTTAAACAACTAGGCCCTCAGCTAGGTTCCTTATAAAAAAAACGTGTATTCTCATCGCAATTGTAATTTGTAATTCTAATAGTTATCGCATAATTCCAAGTTTTGTTGCTCTTTAAAACTACAGTCACAATAAAATCAATGCAGCACCACGTAATGTCCTGCAGGAGCTAATACTATTATCATCAGATATACACGGGAATTACGGCGTCCTAGCAACAACAATAGCGGCGCGAAATTTAAAATTTTTCTTGCGTCATAGAGGACATAGCGTGCGTAAAAATTTTTTTCAACCCACCACAAGAAAAACAACAATTACGTAAGTACATGTATTTTCAACGTTGCTTTTACTTTCACATGAAAATACAGGCTATTTATAACTAAACAGCTTTAAAAAAGCTCAAACTGCTATATTTTATGTCACAATTGCTATTGCAGTGGATATTATCACAATAACAATTTTATCCTTAACAGGTTCACTTGAAATAGATAAATTTTGTCACCACTGCTACCGTAAGTTCATGTATTCAGTTCTGCGTTTTCTGCCTGCCTTTAGTCTCTCCTCTTCACTGTAAGAAAGATAATTATTATTCATTAACTGCAAAAAATAAAACTGTGTCATATTAATACATTAAAAGTATATACTATTGTAACATCAACAGAACTGTATAGGCAAATTCAAACGACCGATACCCTATTAACTCACCTTTCATTGAATGACAATGACAATATATTTATATATAGTTTTAACATGGATACTGAAAATGAAGTTGCCATGCCTGAGGGTGCTGAAACAGTTCAGACAGAGGATGATGAAGCAGTTGAGCCTGAAGTTGCCAACACTGTTCCAAAGGAACCCACAGTGGTTTATTGTGGAGAAGAAACTAAGGTAGCATTGAAAAATACTTTAATCCATATATTGATAAATCTAAACAAATGTTATGCATAGATTATCAAACTGCTTTACAAGGAAACACAAATGTATCCTATGTGAGTCACTGTTTTTAATATATTGTTCTCATATTAATCCTAGCTAATCAATTTTACTGACATTGGCTCACTAAAAAGGCAATGTGCCTTGAAGTTCAGTGCCATTAAAAGAGGCACCAAATTTCATTTTGTTAGCACCCTGGATGGGCATTTAACAAAGGATGAAATAGCGTAAGTTGCAATGCAATATTTCCATCTCATCTGTGTGTATAACATATTGCTTACTTTCAACTCCTTCTGTAACAATGTCTTTTTCTCTACAGGAAATCTGAAGAAATAAAAATAAAAATTATAGAAAAAAAAAATTCAAAAAATATAAAAAACAACAAAAAAAAATAAAGAAGAAGCGCACACGAGGTGCATGTGGGCAGATGTGCCCACAAAAGAAATTTTGTTTTGGTAAGGGGCACAAACATTCAGAAAAAGTAATTGTAACTGTAATTGTGTTCATGTTTGTCTTTTGTTCGTTTTCTTTCCCTGTTATTTGTTTGTTTTGTTAAATTGTTAAATTTTGTACAACGATAAATTAGAATAACAATTAATAATAATAACATTGCAAAAATAATAACAAGACTATTACCTTTGAAAAACGGTGCATTCCGCCAACAAATATTTATCACCAACACTCTTCTTGGACATGCTGTGACACAAACCCTAAAAATTTACAAGAAATGTATTTCAAAAACCCGTCTTTATAAATGAACAAGATGTGGCCTTTGGGATGCATAATGATCTCATATAATTCAATATACTTACCTGAAGAACAGTCAAAAATTGCCTGCATTGACATCGCACCACACAAATCTCATACGTAGCACAGAGAGTACCTAAAATTCACGAATAATACATGTAATAAAACGTAAGTAGCACAGAATCGTATCTCATTTTCCAATGCGAACAATGTATCATCCGTTTTTCTCAAATGTGGCCTATTCTCAAGGGATTCGTGGTCAAATACTATATTTGCTAAAGTCTTATACGCTAGAAAAATGAATCAAAACCTTCACAGAAACACTATAGATTATTTTAAAGATGTAACCTGAAAGATCGCAATGATATAATACGATCTGGAAAACCTACTTACCATCACCACAGAACAGAAAAGATGAAAGGAAGGACGCATTGCCTTGCCACCACATGTTCTTTGTTCACTCACTTGAGTTGAGTTCTCTTGGGTTGGGTTGATTGTAAGCCAATCCAGCTCAATCAAATAATTACGTCAAAACGGGACGGCATAACAATAGAATTTGTTGTGTGATTTTGATTTATGCTATGTTTCGTCAACGTAGCAATTTCTCATGCTGGTTGTGGTTGTGCTGTCCGAATATTCGTTTCCCAAATCTTGGATTGCAATGGAACTTGATGGTGAAATAAGAGAAAGTAAAGCTGAGAGAAACATTCATTTTGCCGCAGCTCAGGAGTAAGTAGAATTTATTTTTAGTTTCACCCCATTCAAGTTCCCATATAGTTGCTTAGGCCAATTGTATTTCACTCAAACATATAGTTTCCTCAGGCCAAAATTGACAACTCCGCTTATGTTTCATGGCTCTTTATATTTAATGATTTCGGAAAGAGTGTTTAATGCTGTACCCACATGTTTCAGTGGCTTTAATTTTGTTATAATTTTTTCGTTGACGATTCTTTTCACTTTGTGGCTGCCTTCTTTGCCTTACCAACCAAGCCCAATACTCCTATGAAACTCCTTTCACCATGCAATTCCCATCCCATTGATGATGATTATGAAGTACTTTTGCATTCGTTATCCACGGTGTCCCGTGCTTATCCTTATGTTCTATATGATTGAAACTAATGTAAAACCAATCCCAGCCGTAGAAATCGTTGTACTTCATTTAATTTAATAAAGCTTTTTCATGGCAATTGCATTAAATGATCTGTTTTGTCTGTAATGTCATACTGTAATGTTATGTCATACTGATCAATATTAATTTCTTTATTTCTTTTCATAATGATATACATTAAATCAACATCAAAGGAAAATTAAACTCCACAGATTCTCCAAATCCAAATCCAATTATTTTTTAGCCTTGATAGTAATAAACCAACATATTAAATAGAATATAATTTGTCTCTTTCACTTTGTAGATCTACTGATGTACATCATTGTACCAATGCAAGTATTGGAGGCTACATACTTATTGCTTTATCAAAAATCAATGCATCAGTGTCATCAGTGTAAGTCAAAATTAATTTAAATTCTGGACATTCATCATCAATGGTCCTTTACTGTTTATACCTATCCTATATTAGGTTGACAAAAGACCACATCCAAGTGTCAATCCATGCACTCAACTAATAGCAGGCTAATTGTTGTCGTCCCTAAAACAAAACAAACTTTTATCTTGCATCTTATCTACTGTACCATCAGTACGAGGCTTAGATGATGAAAATGAGGCTGACCGCTAAAACTAATTTCCATGCATGTTAAACACTACAATCGTGACAATAGATAGACAGGGCGGCGAGGGCGAGCCAAACCACTGTACGTGGGGTGGCAAAGGGCATGAGCGTTAGCGAATGCAGCGCACGAAGTGCGCCAACCACATTAAACTTTTTTTACTTGAGGGACTCCGGGAAGCGAGCGTAGCGAGCGTCCCCGGCTAGTCTAATATATATATTCTGTGATGTCACGTGACGGTGGCGAGACTCTGCCTAAAACAATAGATTCGACCCGAAACAATAGGTCGAACGCCCCAAAACAATGGGCCGAAACGGCGAACGAGGTATCCATAAAGGCTTTTTTTTTAGACCCTCAATTTGCCCTATTTTTAAGTGAGTTGTTCTTTGCCGGCTGAACCAAAAAGTTATCTATATGAGAGCTCACAGTTTCGACTAAAAGGTTGGGAAATTCTTTGTTAAAGTTCGCCTAATTGGCTATCACGAAAAAACGACGGTTTACGCTCGCGAAACTTCCAAATTCGCGTCCCGAAATCCATTTTCGAACAAAGCATTCGCTGTTCACGTGACGCGTTTCGCCTCTTGCTGCAATTTGATTGGCTCTTTTTGCCCGACCCACGTGGTTGTCGATCAAATTTCGTTATTCGCCCTCGGCTTGCAGGCGACCCATGCAAATTTTCGGTCGTTTTTCGTTATTCGCCCTCGGTTGCAACAGGTACTTTTGGAGAAGACGCGTGTTTTTGTCTTGCACACAAAGGGCGCCCTTTAAAGTGTTACGAGCTGAATTTCCTTTGTAAAGATCTGCTTATTGTTTCAAAGACCCTGGAGAGTTGCAGGAAACAATTGGGAACACAGGTGATAGCTTTGTTTAGTATTTTGAGTTGAAATAGTTGTAGTTTTTGTAGTAGGCGTTGCTTCGGCATGCTTCCAACGCTTTAGGCCCAATGAAAACAAAGTCAAAGTTATGAATTTTTCAGGCGTTATTTGCACGATTTTCCTGATTTAAGCTTTCGACATGTGTTTGTATGTTTTTATAGTAGTTATGTATGTTTTTTTATAGTAGGTATAATATGTTTTTATAGTAGTTATGTATGTTTTTTTATAGTAGGTATAGTATGTTTTTATAGTAGGTATAGTATGTTGGTATAGTATGATTTTATAGTAGGTATAGTATGTTTTTATAGTAGGTATAGTATGTTGGTATAGTATGTAGGTATAGTATGATTTTATAGTAGGTATAGTAGGTATAGTATGTTTGTATGGTACGTATAGTATGTTGGTATAGTATGTAGGTATAGTATGATTTTATAGTAGGTATAGTATGTTTGAATAGTAGGTATAGTATGTAGGTATAGTATGTAGGTATAGTATGTAGGTATAGTATGATTTTATAGTAGGTATAGTAGGTATAGTATGTTTGTATGGTACGTATAGTATGTTGGTATAGTATGTAGGTATAGTATGATTTTATAGTAGGTATAGTATGTTTGTATAGTAGGTATAGTATGTAGGTATAGTATGTAGGTATAGTATGTAGGTATAGTATGTTGGTATAGTATGTAGGAAAAGTATGTTGGTATAGTATGTAGGTATAGTATGTATGTATGTATGTATGTATGTATGTATGTATGTATGTATGTATGTATGTATGTATGGGCATGAGCGAAAGCGAATGCAGCGCGCGAAGCGCGCCAACCACATTAAGCTTCTTTTATTTGACGGGCTCCGGGGAGGGAGCGAAGCGACCGAACCCGGCTCATGTATGTATGTATGTATGTATGTATGTATGTATGTATGTATGTATGTATGTATGTATGTATGTATGTATGTATGTATGTATGTAGGTATAGTATTTTTTTATAGTAGGTATAGTATGTAGGTATGTATGTATGTATGTATGTATATTATATGTTTTTATAGTAGGTATAGTAGATATAGTGTGTTTTTATAGTAGGTATAGTAGTTATAGTAGGTATAGTATATTTTTATGGTAGGTATAGTATGTTTTTATAGTAGGTAGAGTAGGTATAGTATGTTTTTATAATAGGTATAGTATGTTTTTATGGTAGGTATAGTATGTTTTTATGGCAGGTATAGTGGGTATAGTATCTTTTTATAGTATGTATAGTAATGTATAGTATAGTATGTATATTAATTTATAGTGATGTATAACATAATCGAATTTATAGCACAGTAGATGTATACCTTAAGTTATATACCTTGCAAAAAACTGCCACATTCAAAACAGTGATTAAGAAAATATTGTATTTTGTTTACCTAATAAAGAAAGACAATCAAATAACAATCCATCAAACAATAAATAATATATAATAAAGTCAGAAATATATTATAACTTCTAGCATGTAAATTTTGATACTAAATAGTGTTGTAATTTCATAGTGATTTGTAGGGAAATGAAAGAAGTTTACTGAATGATCACAGCATTATTTAGTGTGGGAGTCAACCTTTAATTAATGTCCATATATATCTACTTATGCCTTACCTGATTATTATTCAACTTAACATACCCTCTCTATTTTTACACCAATTCGTAGTTCACTCTAATCTATAGTCCTTGCCATTCTTACTTTAACTATGTGGCATTATTGTAACATAAGAAATTCACCCAGCACCACGTTGTTCCCATGCGTCCAGAAGACCTCGATTTCATTCTTTTCCATGGGGCCATCTTAATATTGTTGCTATAGTTTCAAAAGACAATAGCTTTCACTCGAGCGCGCGAAAAACCTTTTCAGATTTCGATCGCACCAATTTCAAGTAAGTGAAAAATTTTTCTAAATAACTTTTGAAAGTTTAAACATTTAAGAAAACAAATGCAGATTAACTAAAACAGCCTTCAATGTATTCATAGTTATTAACAACAAGTTTACAGTCACTGTGTACCGATTTCTAACACTACTTACTACCTTTGTTTACTTCAGCATTCGTTTATCACACCTTTACGCGCCCAATTGCAGATTTGTAAGTATCTTTTCTATTATTAATATTATCAATCTTTGCTCTTCATTTATTTATTCACACAAATTCCATACTATCATAATTTCGTAAATTGAGTAATACAACATTTTCTAATCTTCCATAATTCTCCCTCAGCAGCATTTTCCACTAACCTTAAATTAATTATACATGCATTTCAACATTTCATTTTAAGAACATTTCAACATGGCAAATGCAAAGCCAAAGGAAAATAATATTGCAATAACCCTTGGCAAAGACACCAAAGTAATTATATTAAATACATTAATATATATATTAGTACATTTCTCATCTTCATAACTGCTATCAACCATTACTCTTTCCATCTTCTTTTTCTCCTAGGAAATAACATATAGCAGTATACCTGCATTGAAAAAAAAATGTGCCGACCAATTCCCAGAATTGGCCGGCAAGCGTTTTAATTTAGTGTTTGCCACTGGGAGAAGAATCCCGACAAATGAAATTGTGTACGTACATCTTTTTACATTGTATTTCACATGTTTAACATACACATTTTAACAATGGCATTGCATCTTTTTACAAAATGTTAACAACCTTTAACATATCAATGTTATATGTGTTAATTTACAGAACACAAGCAGAGGCTTTTATCAAAATTGGCAAAGGCCAACGAAAAAGAAAGGCCCCCCCAAAAAGAGGGTGGGAAGGTGGTCACCCAAAACCCTTCCCACAAACTTTCGGCAGAGCAGGCCGAATTGGCACGTGGTGCCAAAATTGTAAAAATATCGTATTTTAACATGTAGATATTGTACATAGTTATACAGTAAAAACCTGCATATAAGAACCTCCTATTTTTAACAACCTACCACCCAATATTCCATTTTTCAATATATTTTTTCATAGTCATATTTACATGATATTGTCTTATAGTTTACCCATTGTTTTTCATTCTTCACAACCAAAATAGCCTACAAAATAAGATGGAGGATGTTATATGCAGGTTTTTACTGTTTGTAGATAGTTTTTAAATAGTTTTCAGTTTGTAGTTATGTTGTTTGATAGGTTGTAGTTATGTAGTTTTATTGTTTGTAGTTCTGTTGTTATGTAGCTTAGTGGCCTTGCTCATGCATGAATTATTCATACTAATAATAACTTACTATTTCTGGCCTACCAATCAATCTCACAAATTTCCCATATTCATGCATGGTCAATGCTTTTTCCTGTTTAAATAGTTCCAAATTCAGTTCATTGTTATATTCAGTTCCATTCATATATTATTGTTCTAATTTTAAAACCCACATATTAATTTGACACTTACCACACAAAAAACCAAGTAGGGACACTCTTTCCTTTTCTGTTCAGCTATCAGCACCTGCAAGCAACAATAAAATTTAGTGAAACCATTAACCAAACACACAGTTTCAATAATTCAAAATACTTTCCAGGTTACAGCAATGCCAACTCATTGCTTATAGCAGTATGAGCTAGCAAAACACCAAAACACAGAAGGAGAGCACATTTCAATTATTCCTATAGAACTGCTCTGAATTTGCCTTTTTTGCTTATTTCATACAACAACTAGAGTAACAAACTTACCCAGGCCTGCCATGCCTGTTGAAAGGATGCATATTCTCTTCCAATATGTCCAAATTCTATAATTGATAGATAACAATTAATGTTAAACACACCATAACTCATTATAGTTTGCTTAATAGTGCTTGATTGAAAAGATTTACAAAGATCAAATTATATTATTACCATTTATCATATTCCTCCGATTTGATCGGCTCTCTTCGTCGTCAACGTTATCTACCGAGGCTGAGGCTTCTTTTCCTTTAGAATACTTTCGGCCACTTTTTATCAACTTGATGCATCAGAACCCTGTGATCTCCATCAACTTCCTCAATTGAACGATAATATATTGTTTAAAAATATGAATATTATTAAACCAACTGTAAATATTCAGTAAAATGAACATAACATAATATTTTAAAGTTTATAATGTTTTCTTATCTTATATCCTATCTCTTTGAGCGCAACCAGTCTGTCACGTGCTAAGCTTCTCCTTCCCACCTTTAAAAGTCAGAAGGACGAAGGGGAAATCCCTTTCCACGAGAATTTTCCCTCCTTTTTTGTCACGTGATGCGTATAAACCAATCACGGAGGCAATGTAGTACAATAGAAATCCCGCCTCTAAAATTAGACTTTGTCTATTTTTAACCGGCCAAATTTTCTAAAGGCTATAATTATCTTATCTTATTTATCGCTGAGTAAGTATACCTACTTTCAACATGTTTTAATAACTACAAGCTAGCCAGATTACTTATCACTACTTCGCCTCATAAGACGAAAATTATTGTTTTTTTCGTATGCTTTTAATTGCAAAGACGGGTTACGTGTTGTGCAGGTATCATTTATTTATCAAATATTTTAAGTTTACAACTATTCTGATTTCTCTTTTGTTTCTATCCATAGATTTTAAAGACACAAGGCTCGGTAAGATATTTATTGTTTGACTACAATTTCCCTTGCTCACTGATCTATTTTACTCTTTAACTGTGTGTTTTTGTTATAAATAAAGGCCCAGCTAAATCTATTTTCAAATAACGGACACTTCTCTTTCACAAACTCATCTCCACAATAAACTTATATTTTTGTTTTTTATTTCTCTCTTTCCAAATGAGCCTCTGTACAACAAACTATTTCGTTAATTAGATGTTTCTTTCATGGATAGTAAGTTTATTAACAACAAATTCTCAAATCGTGTTTCAACAGATTATTCAAAACTGCTGCACTCGATTCAAACAGTTCATTTTTATTTATTCAGGTATTCTGAGCTTTTGTCCATTATTCATTTCTTTTTCAACTATAAATTTACTCTATTCCATCTTAGTGACTGTTTACCCAACAGAAACGACCACAGCTTAAACGTAAGTATATTCATTTAACATACATTATATTATATAGCAATACTTTTCCATTTACTTCAGTACCAATTTTACCTTATCATTATGGAACCCTTGAAAAATATCATATTTATTTCTTTTTGTTTTAGCTTTACACAAGGCCATAATTATTCCATTGTTGTTGCTATTAAGACCATTGTCAACAAGCAATAACATTTACAATAATTTGGCCTAATTGTATATCTCATACTTTATACTTCTTTTTTACATTAGAACTTGCACCATGCCGCGCAAGGTCAAGAGAAGTATCACAGGAGCGGGACGTAGAAATCACATGAGGCAGTATCGTCAGCATCAAGGACAGCAGAACGAACAACCTCAGCTTCCGGAGGCAGAGTCCACCAATGCAGAACTTGCAGCAGCCAACGATCTTCAGCAATTGCAGCTTGAAAACCGTCAGCTAGAAGCCCCTGAATATCAACCGTTTCCTGCACAGTATCCCCTTTTACAGATGCAGCCAATGCAGATGGGCATGGAACCACAGCTTCCCATTCAGATCCCACGGCTCCCCATTCAGATCCCATGGCTTCCCATTCTGAACCAACAGCTTCCCATTCTGAACCAACAGCTTCCCAGTCTGAACCAAGAGCTTCCTATTCTGAACCAAGAGCTTCCAATTGAGAACCAAGAGCTTCCAATTGAGAACCAAGAGCTTCCCATTCAGAACCAAGAGCTTCCCATTCAGAATCAAGAGCTTCCTATTCAGAACCAAGAGCTTCCTATTCAGAACCAAGAGCTTCCCATTCAGAACCAAGAGCTTCCCATTCTGAACCAAGAGCTTCAAGCAAGAGAACAACCTGCAGACATTGAGATGCAACACGCAGTTCCAGTACCTGATGAAAATCAGATACCAGAACCCGTTGAAGATCAGCAAATGCAAGTTGACAACCCTGTCCCTGAGAACAATGAAGCTGAAAACCTCATCCCCTTCTCCCCATTACCACACCACTTAAACAAAATGAACAGAACATGCATTCATTGTGGTGCAAAGTACTTCAAAGAAGAACTTAACTCCCAAAAACAATACAACAAGTGCTGCATGGGAGGTTTAATCACTCTGGATCTAATTCAACCACCTCCAAACAGTGTCATGCATTTATACACTGGTGATACTGCCGAATCAAAATATTTCCTAAAGCACTTCCGCCAATACAACTCATTAATGGCCATGGCATCATGGAAGGCTAATATTGTACGTCATGCCAGAGCTGGACCACCAGTTATCACGATTCACGGAAAGGCATATCACATGACTGGTAAATGACCAATTCATTTCACATAGCTATTTATTCACTTATGATTTCTGCTCTCAAATTCATATTTTCATGCATATGTTATGTATTTAAGTATATTTCGTTACCAATCGCAGGTGTAACAGAAACAGACAGATCCAGAAAGTATGCAGAACTCTACATCATGGATACACAACAAGCGTTACAGGAACGGCAAAATACTGCAACAGAACAACGTCTTGATTTGGACATCGTTGCACTTCTCCACAATGAATTAATGGCAGTCAATCGATTTGCACAACATTATCGAAGCATGGGTGAAATATTGGAGGAACAGCGGCAGCAAGCTATTGCAAACAATCAGCCTGTTCCGACATTCAAAATGATCATAACAGGTCGTCCACAACAAGATCGCAGATACGATAATCCAACTGCCAGAGAAATTGCAGCAATATATACTGTGCAAAATGGAGGTGCACCAAATCCTGACGACAGAGAACTGCAAGTTCAAACAAGACGTGGAGATCTCATGAAGATTTACGCAACCAGTCCAAGTGCCGATCCTCTCACGTATCCATTGATATTCTTTCACGGTGACAGAGGATACAGTTTGGACCTTCAACGATTGCCTACTGCAAATGTAAGAGATCGACAACACATCAATCGTGATCGCCGTACCAGACTGACCCTCACCGAATACTATTTATACAGAATCCAGGTCAGGGATGCATTCTCAGCCATCCACATTGCATCACTTCTATTTCAACAGTATCTGGTAGATGCATATACGAAGATAGAAGGCAATAAACTGCACTGGATTATGAACAATCAACGTCAGCTTCGTGTTGACACTTATCGAGGCCTGATGGATCATCTCCACAGAAGAGCTGAAATCGAAAACCAGATGGCCAGGGCTAACAATCCGAATCAGCCCATCCATATCGATGTTGGCCGTGTTATCATTCTACCATCATCCTTTCCAGGCAGCCAAAGAAACATGTATCAACATTTTCAAGATGCAATGACAATCGTAAGGAAGTATGGCAAGCCAGACATCTTCCTCACAATGACTGCCAATCCCAAATGGAAGGAGATAGAAGAAAACATTCTACCACACCAGACGGCCAATGATCGACCGGACATTGTCACACGAGTATTTCAACTCAAACTCAAAGAACTACTTGAAGACATTCTGCACAAGCACATTCTTGGACATGTCACAGCACATGTATATGTCATAGAATTTCAAAAGAGAGGACTACCACACGCACACATGATCCTGTTTCTTTCGCAAGCTGATAAACCACGAACACCACAACAGGTAATATTTGCAAACACTAATAATTCTTTCTCTTATTGTGACATTTATACGCAATCCACAGTACAACTATTCTGTACGTTATTTCTATTATAAAATTGTTGATTATCATATTCATTATCAGGTGGATCAACTGATATCAGCAGAGATTCCAGACCCACAGGATGCAAAATATCACAAGTTGGTCCTAAAACACATGACACATGGACCCTGTGGAATTTTAAATCCTCGATGCGTGTGCATGGAAAATAACAAATGCAAAAAGCATTTTCCAAAAGAACAAGTTGCTGACACTCAAATCAATGTCAACGGCTATCCTCTCTATAGACGACGCGGTCTTCATCCAGTCAATGTGAATAATCGCATTTTGGATGATACCTGGGTAGTGCCACACAACAGACACCTACTAATCAAATATCAGTGTCATATCAACGTGGAAATATGCAGTACAGTAAAAAGTGTCAAGTACATCTTCAAATATATCCACAAAGGACATGATATGGCACATGTTGAAATTCTTGAAGAAAATCAACAGCAAGTACCTCAAGACATTGAACATGACGAGGTGCGCCAATACATCAACGCAAGATATATTGGACCACATGAAGCTGTCTATCGGCTTATGCAGTTCCCCATGCACGACAAAAGCCACATAGTTAAACGGCTTTCTGTTCATCTACCATTTGAGCAACAAGTCATCTTTCATGACAATGATAACGAACAAAGGCTCAACAACATTGGTGATAGAACAACACTTACAGCATGGTTTGAACTCAACCAGCAAGATCCAGCTGCACGTCAGTACCTCTATCATGAGATACCAGAGCACTATGTCTTCCAGGAGCGTTCAAAAACATGGACAGCCAGACAACGAAGAACAATGCCAATCATTGGTAGAGTAACTCAAGTGCAGCCTAGACCTTGCGAGCAAAAATTCGCCAGATTCACTGTAATTACTTAGCCAATATATGCTTCTATTTATACCAAATTAACTATCGTTTATGTTTTCAGAGGAGGATCACATGGATGTTGAAAACGAAAGAGAGCAAGGAGAACAAATGCGCGCTGCATTGAATCCAGAACAACAAGTGGTATACACAGCCATTATTCAAGCAATTGAGGTGCAATCAGAACAGAACTGTCACTTTCTCGACGGACCAGCGGGCACAGGGAAAATATTTCTCTACAACACGTTGGTTCGCAACCTCAATGCTTCTGGACACAAAGCTCAATGTATGGCTTGGTCAGGAATTGCAGCAACACTACTTATTAATGGCAGAACATCGTATTCGCAATTCCAAATTCCAATACCACTGAAGCTGGAATCAACATGCAATGTCAAGAGACAGAGCCGAAGAGCACAAGTGTTGCGTGAAACAACCCTGTTCATATGGGATGAAGCTTCAATGATACCAGCATTGGCATTACAAGCAGTTGACAGACTGCTTCGGGATATCACAAGAGTTGACAAGCCATTTGGTGGCAAATTCATGTTACTTGGTGGCGATTTTAGACAAGTTCTACCGGTTGTTCCCAAGGCAGGAAGAGAGCAAATTGTATCAGAGAGTCTTAAATCATATCAAATCAGTGATTTGTGGGCACAGTTTCAACAACATCGCCTGCACACAAACATGAGAGCTGTTCAAGATCAATCGTACAGAGAATTCTCAGAATGGCTTCTAAGACTCGGTAACAAACAAGAACCACATGATGCACTCAACAATATCACTTTGCCACACCAAATATGCACATCTTCGCGAGAGGAAATGCTCAACTTCATATATCCCGAGCCTAACACACCACAGTCCCACCTCATGCTGGATCCGGTAACCATGTCAGAACGTTGTTGTCTTACCCCAAAGAATGACTTTTCACATCAAATAAATGACATCATTCTGGAAAGACTACAAACTCCTGAAAGAACATACTACAGCACAGACAATGTGATAACAGAGGATCCAGATGAGGAGGCGGCATATCCAATTGAGTTTATCAACAATCTAACTCCTAATGGATTGCCGTTACACCGACTTAGACTCAAGGTATAATCTTCCTATGTAATAATTACGTACACATGAATTGAAGTCCACACTGATAGCACTTTTTTAAGCCTGATTATCCTTCATTATCACAGTACTATAATGCAATACACATTGTTATTTGCAACTCTCTCTGTTTAAGGTTGGTGCAACAATCATTCTTCTGAGGAATCTAAATCCAAAGAAAGGTCTTTGCAATGGCACAAGACTTATTGTACGCCATCTCCGACGTAACGTCATCACAGCAGAGATCATCACGAGGGAACACAAAGGCCAGCAGGTCATGATTCCCAGAATAACATTGTCAACACAAGACACTGAGATGCCGTTCAACATCAAGCGACGGCAATTTCCAGTCAGGTTAGCATACTGCCTTACTATCAACAAGGCACAGGACAATCTCTCAGGTATGTTGGTTTGTATTTACCTGAGCCCGTGTTCACACATGGTCAGTTATATGTGGCCATGTCCAGAGCAACATCATTTGACGGGCTTCAAGTATTCCTCCCAGAGGAAACACACATGAGACAAAAAATATTGTCTTCCAAGAAGTCCTGTAAAGGTCTTCACAAACCATAGAGCATAAATCGCGTTGCTCTCAAGGGCGTCTACCAAAATACACACACACCAAACACGAGGGCTCAGATTGTGGTTCTACCGGATCGGCTTTGTTGCACTTTATAGTGTGATGAACATTCATTTCTGGTTTGCCACGCCACTCCAGTCAATAAGATCCACCAAGAACGATCCGGACACTTTCACAACACTCCAGTGTCCGGGGGTGTTTATCAACAACAACACGATCTGGGTCCTGCGTAGCGCCTGTATCAAAGAGATATGCTTTGCCATGCTCTCCGATATTGCCTATGGGAGTATGGCTTTCCTTTTCTCTGTGAAAACTGCAATCTGTCCATTGACAATTGTTTTTTCGGATAAGAAATTGCATACAACATTAAGATTATCCCTCTCTCATCCCAATAACTAATGATAACTAATGTACTTATTAAATTTAACTCTTCAATATGTAGTATTACATATTCCAATTAAAATTGCAGTTTTCATGAACACCAAGGAAACCTCGAACAAAGGTTACCCCTTGAAGTTGGTGTTGGAGCTTTAAACTAATGTAACCGGCATCTTCTTTTTTACTATGACCAAACTTAATGGTGAAAACGCACGAAGCATCGAGAGAACAGACATCCGTGTCGTTGATTTGCGAGTGTGAATTTGATATTGAACAATGCTGTCAACATCGCCGGACACTCCACATGATGAATGAAGACATTCATACAATCTAGAGACGGGACCAATTATCTCTCATCCATCTTCACCATCCATTGATAACTGTCAAGAATAATAATGACTGATTACTATTTTTTTACTAATGTAATTTTTTTACATATATAAAAAGATTGCAGCATTAATCTACTCTCTATTAGTATCTAATAACCTTCATCAATGTTAATTTTTAATGAGATGCATTTCTATAGTTTATCTTAACCAATAATAGAAGTTTATCCCACATTGAAACGAGGCCATTGTATCACATTGAAAAAGACTTTGGCCTCAATTCCATCAATGGCACCGCTAACCATTGCCACTAACTTTTCAAATGCCTTATGAAATATGAATTTGATTCATGAAACAGCTTAACTTTGGCATCACAAAAAATTATCAAGAGGACAACTTTAAGTTTCAAAACTATCTCCAGATTTACAGAGAGCATTTTCAATGTGTCTAGGTGAATACATTTAGATGTTATATTTAACCATCTGCAATTTAATTACCAACCTAATTTTTGTTAGACCATCCAAACTTCACTGATTGCCCCGACACACGAACACGACACGACAGTTTCTTCGGTTAGGCCATGCAAACCTCAACAATTGTTTTACAACTTTACAGTTTCGCTGATTCAAAAATTAATTTCTGGTGCCCTGACTATATGTGCCTCCGAGTGCCAGCTTGGACTCAAAATAATTCTTCCAGTATTTGCCACTTTGTGGATTCCTTTGTGTTCATTGCCTCTATGTGTTACATACATCAACATTTTCTTGAAACTAAAGTTTTTCCCCAACATAATGATGAATGACCTAAAAATCATCTTCAAAGGCTTTTCCTGTCTAGTTTCATTGTTGTATGTCAAGGAAACTACTGTAATGATGTTCACAGTAATAATTTTTAAGCTCTAGGAAAACTAACCTGGATGTTACATACACACACTATCAGGTGATCTAATTAATAATTCATGCATTACATGAACACTTAACAATTGACATTTACCAACCTCTTAATGCACAAGTGCATAAAGCCAATGAAAATTTATTACAACAACATGAAAGTTTGTTTTCACTAATTGATAAACAACCTCTATCTACCTCTTTCTATTAGTATATCAAGTTATGTAGGAAAACATAAAGTAATTTTCACAGATTTTGCATTTCAAACATGTTTTTCAAATAATCCAAAAAGGGAATCAATGAATGCAGCTTCACAACTATCATATTGTTTTATTGTTCTTTATTATTTGGCACCTTTATATGTTCATTTAATTTTGTTATTAATTATTTCTTTTTTCCCATATGATACTTAGTGAAACAAATGCTGAAGTGCTGAACCAAAACTGTCAATGTCACTAATGTTTGCTGTTCACACCATGCAATTGTCAAATGGCTCAAACAAACATTTACTACAACATATATGAAAAGAATCCTTAACAAAGTCATGGAAAGAGAATTCTGTCTAGGTAAGTTTCAATCACATTTTAATTCCACTAGCCTTTTGTGACAGGCTATTGCCTCATAATAATTGACTGAAATGGTAAACTGCTAAATGACATGTATTACCTACGTCATTGTGATTCAAATGAAATTCTTATGTTAACTTATGATTTACATTAATTAGCTTTTTACTAACCTTTCACCAAAAGTATTGTGTTTTCAGAGGTCTACTGCCACTATATGATCCATTTTTGCCTGTCCACCAATACGAGGCTACATTTCTCAAAACGAGGCTAATCTGTCAATCTCTATTCATACACCCCCAAAAGTGTGCTGTACTACTGGAAGCAAAAGCGAATAGAACACGCGCATGCGTACAAACCAGTTAACTAATCTCAACAACAATTGGACGGCGCATGAGCGCGAGCGAATGCAGCGGGCGAAGCGCGCCAACCACATTAAGCTCTTTTACTTGACGGGCTGGGGCGAACGAGCGAAGCGAGTGATGACCCCTAGTTCATGAAGGTGCTGTGATGGCAAGGATGATAAGACTCACGGAGAGGCCTGCATTATACATGGTTTAATAATCATGAAGGTACTGTGATGTCATAAGATGACCCGACTTACAGAGAGACCTGCAGTATACATGACTTGGTATTCTTGAAGGTGATGTGGCGTCAGAGTATGATGACAATCTCAGAGAGACCTACCATCTAATCTAACTTGTTGACGCGAACTCACTTCGTTTTCATAATGGTTTATTCGCATTATTTGAAGAATTTTCGCATCTCACCGATTCCGGTTTAGTTACTTTATTTGCTTTATCTTCCCTCGTGTCTCTTCTTTCTATTTGGTTGCTTGCCGAATATTTTACCTCATTGATTTTTATCAATTCTTGCATAGTCTTTCATTTCAACCCTCTACCAGCCACTTGGGGACCCAACTAAGGGTCTTAATACGCGGCTTCACGCTGGTCTGTTCTGAGTGGCTGGATCTGGGGGCCTTCTTTTGGCAGTTTAGCTGTTTTTACTATCATTCTCCTTTCCTATTTACGTAGTCTCTGGCCCTGCCATTCTCCACTCAACTATTTGTGCGTTCAAAATAAAAACCGGCCAAGAAAGGAGAAAAGTAATGATGCAATCTTAATGGAAGGCCTGCAGATCCGGCCACTCAGAGCCAGTTAGTTAGCTTCAACCACATCAGGCAAGGTGAGGTCTGACCATCATCACCCGGGCTCTCTGCTTGCTGTGGAAACCTCTTCGAGTGCCTCCTCGATTGGCTCCGAGTTCAGAACCTTGAACTCATTGGCGGGTTTCACACCCCTACTCCCTTCTTAATCTCATTCCGCTACCTTTCAATTCTTTGGTTTTTTCTGAGTATTGGATAGTACAGGCACTATGCAGAAAATTGGATGTATTCTTCCTAAGTATTTTCCACAAGTACATTTGGGTTATCGGCTTTCAGACTATAGCCGACGTAGCACTCTCCATATCTTAACCAGTTTGAGAGTAGAACAATGGGATTAAGTGAGAATAGGTTACTATTCTCACTAAAGGTACATTCGTTCAAACGAGAACTAAAACTATTTCACTACTCCTGTGCCCCTGTGGGCACTGCACGCAATAGCCCTGGACCCGACATACCCACGCGTGGCCATATAACAGTCGGACAGATAGTTTTTACCCCCTCTTCAGTCTTCACTAGCTTTAAGCGTGAATATACCGAAATTGACCCACCCACCTCCCGCAGCGACGGCACTGTAGCCAATTCTTCTTCTCTCAAACAGCGAGCCTCCTCGCACTCTCCATATCTTAACCAGTTTGAGAGTAGAACAATGGGATTAAGTGAGAATAGGTTACTATGAGGTTCTGGTTAAAAAGATATCTACAACGGGAAACTATTACAATTTATCATGCAAGACTTTCAATGTTCAAGTAAGATAAAAAGACATATTTATGCACATATAGATTACTAAAATGCATTAATAATGTTTGCTTGTGTGGTAAGAGCCATCTTAGCTTGTTTTGTCCAGTGTATTGGAGGATTCTATCAGTCATTGATACAATGTATGCTTCCCACTAAATTTGAAAATCTTGTGGTGTAATGATTGTGAAATCATTGCCGTCTGTGACTGGCACACTGAGTTTCCGACAACACATCTGCCTGATAAGGAACATCATTTAGTGACAATGTGGAAGAATTAAGTACCTACAGGTTTAGAATACTGTAAGTGATTTGTTAAGAAAACATTTAGTGGTAGTCAATGTAGAAATATTATTCAGCCTTTATTTATTCAGTCTGCTTTTCAAGCAAGGTGCATTAATTGATTTATCTATTCATATGGAACAGAGAGCATCATACCTTGAATATTATACCTGACTTGGGAAATAATTTGAAGAGAACATTTTGAACCATAGATTGAACTTTGCATTGGCTTTGACTAAATGAATCTGTACAAAAAATAGGAAAAAAGCATTAATGAGTGGGGTAGACAAAAGAGATATGCAATGAATGTGCAATGAGGAAGGTGGTAAGTAAATAAAGTGTGGATTTTTCCCAGGGCTTGAACTTGACTTTCACTGGTTTCCTTCATGTACATCACAACAATTATACATCTTGGATAAACACAAAGTTGAAAGCAGGTTCATGTTGGTATATCAATGGGCTTTGCTTGTAAAACAAAGAAGGCAGCCACAAAGTCAATAAATTGGTTAAGAACTATATTCACGGAAATAAAAGCCCCAGGAAGATGTTGGTAGAGCAATGCACATTTCTTCTGAAAACGAAGTACTGAAAAAAACATTGGAGAAGTTCCAGAATTCTGGCCTAACAAACTATATGTAAACCTCGAGTAAAGTAGAAATGGCCTAAGCTAAGCAATTTCCACTCAACATATCAAATTCAAAGGGATGAAAATGAAAATATACATTGTTGACCTCTGATTCATAGCAGCTTAGTTGTCTCCTTTAAGTCAATAAGGGTATATGAGCTTTATCTTCTCTCATTTCAGTATCAAATTCGCTTAGTATATCTAAATGTCCATTGTTTGATTGTCCAAAATGAAAATGAACCTTATTTACCTTTGGTGAACAGCAAGGTAATTGTTTCCTTTCAGCCAGGAAGGCTTTATGAGGTATAATTTCATTGAGTTCAGCAACAAAATCCAACTCGATGCCATTTGTTGGCAGACAAAAACTTAGACCCAACAGGCAACAATAGTGCGATGATGAGACATAACATACATGAAAATCATACATAGAGAGCACAAAGGCGTTTGAAATGGGAGACAGAAGTCTCGCCTCATTTCAATGATATTAGCAGAAATGCATCTAATTAAAAACGAAGTCAATAAATTTTGTTATGATGTTATTGAATGGAGATTTACATGTGACAAATACACAAATATATGAACATTGAAACTGTAACGATAGATAAAATATCCATCTGCTGGTTATCTACTATTGAAAACGTAAATCGCTAATTTAAAAACCTTATTATTAATGCGGAAGATCTGAAAGACATACGATACAGTACAAAACATGTTTTGAAAGAGGTGGATAGATATTTGTATTGTATGCGAAGTACGAATGCGAAAGGTTGAGTCATGATCAAGTCTACTATTCAAATTGGTGAATTGTCAATATCCATAAAAATTGATCCATACAATCCGTAGTTCAGGTTGCAAAATTGATTGGTTAAGCGACGTGTTTAGCCAAAATGACAGTACCTCAATTGGATTCTTCAATAGCACTTCACTCTCAGCAAGCATACATCTGTGCCACGGCGTGAATGTATTCTTTCAATAACCGGTGTCGTTCTGTTTTGAGGATTACGTTTGTACATAGCAAGAAAAGAATAAGATTGCCGGTTACATTAGTTAAAAGCTCGAACACCAGCGTCAAGGAGTAACCTTTGTTCGAGTTTTCCTTGTTGGGGAAACTGCAATTGAAATTTGGAAGTATGTAACAGTAAACCCTAAAAGGGCCTGCATAGCTTAAAGACTAAGTTTTCATATATTAAAAGGAGAGGGGGGATGTTATTGATAATGCGATGTTTTACAAAAAACAATTATCCTTAAGGGACAATTTGCAGTTTTCAGAGAGTAAGGAAATCCACTTTCCCATAGGCAATATCGGAGAAAATGGCAACGCATAACTCTTAATAATCGGGCGCTGCGCAGGATTCAGGACTGTGCCGACTGCTGGGTGTGGTGCAGTCACCCCTGGACGTATGGATGGTGTAATGTCCAGTTGGTCTCCGCACATCAGTGTTATCTAGAATGAATGCATTCTAGAAGGGTGCAAGTAACGGCTGTACATCGCACTTATGTGTGACGTCATCTGCGTTGACACACAATACCCGTACCCTTGAATGTGTGTATGTGCGTTTTGGTAGGCAGCCCTCTGTAGAGCAACTGTGCAGATGGTCGCTCTAGGATGAAGCCTTTACTGGACTTCCTGGAAAACCATGTTCTTTGTTTTCCTGTGTGTTTCCTCTGGGAGGAATACTTTGAGCCCGTCAAATGCTGTTGCTCTTGACATGGCCACATATAACTGACCATGTGTGAACACAGGCTCAGGTAAGTACAAACCAACGTACCTCAGGGATTGCCCCTGTGCCTTGTTGATTGTCAAGCAGTATGCAAGTCTCACTGGAAACTTTTGGCGTTTCATTTTGAAAGGCATTTTCGTGTCCTGAGTGGAGACTGTGATCTTGGGAATCACGACCCATTGTCCTCTGTGCTCCTTGGTAATGATCTCTGCTGTGATCACTTCACGTCGGAGATGCCGAACTATGAGTCTTGTTCTGTTGCAAAGACCTTTCTTTGGATTGAGATTCCGCAGAAGAATGATCGTTGCACCAACCTAATGCAATGAATATTATTGTGATTAATGACGTCTTTTTTATGGTGCACTATCTTTGCACATAATAATTTAATGTTAATAGGATGAAAGATTGTACTCTTCCCACCTGGAGTTTAAGTCTGTGCAACGCCGTTCCATTCGGAGTGAGTTGGTTGAGAAATTCAATGGGGTAGGCCTCTTCCTCATCTGGATGGTCTGTGACAACACTGTCTGTGCTGTAATATGTTCTTCTGGCTGTTTGAAGTCTGTCCATATTATATGATACTAGGGGTCATCACTCGCTTCGCTCGTTCGCCCCAGCCCGTCAAGTAAAAAAGGCTTAATCTGGTTGGCGCACTTCGTGCGCTGCATTCGCTTACGCTCATGCCCCCTTCAACCCCACTTACAATGGGTTAGCTCGCTGCGCTCGCCTGTCTATCTATTATCAAGAAACATTGACTGGTAGGGCGGACTTCGTGCGCTGCATTCGCTTCGCTCATGCCTCTTTCAACCCACGTACAATGGGTTAGCTCGCTGCGCTCGCCTGTCTATCTATTATCAAGAAACATTGACTGATAGGGCGCACTTCGTGCTCTGCGTTCGCTTCGCTCATGGCACTTTCAACTCCACGTACAATGGATTAGCTCGCTGCGCTCGCCTGTCCATCTATTATCAAGAAACATTGACTGGTAAGGCGCACTTCGTGCGCTGCATTCGCTTCCCTCATGCCTCTTTCAACCCACGTACAATGTGTTAGCACGCTGCGCTCGCCTGTCTATCTATTACCAAGAAACATTGACTGATAGGCGCACTTCATGCTCTGCATTCGTTTCGCTCATGGCACTTTCAACTCCACGTACAATGGATTAACTCGCTGCGCTCGCCTGTCCATCTATTATCAAGAAACATTGACTGGTAAGGCGCACTTCGTGCGCTGCATTCGCTTCGCTCATGCCTCTTTCAACCCCACGTACAATGTGTTAGCTCGCTGCGCTCGCCTGTCTATCTATTACCAAGAAACATTGACTGATAGGGCGCACTTCGTGCGCTGCATTCGCTTCGCTCATGCCTCTTTCAACTCCACGTACAATGGGTTAGCTCGCTGCGCTCGCCTGTCTATCTATTATCAAGAAATATTGACGGGTAGGGCCCACTTCGTGCGCTGCATTCGCTTCGCTCATGCCTCTTTCAACCCCACTTACAATGGGTTAGCTCGCTGCTCTCGCCTGTCCATCTATTATCAAGAAACATTGACTGGTAAGGCGCACTTCGTGCGCTGCATTCGCTTCGCTCATGCCTCTTTCAACCCCACGTACAATGGGTTAGCTCGCTGCGCTCGCCTGTCTATCTATTATCAAGAAACATTGACTGATAGGGCGCACTTCGTGCGCTGCATTCGCTTTGCTCATGCCTCTTTCAACCCCACGTACAATGGGTTAGCTCGCTGCGCTCGCCTGTCTATCTATTACCAAGAAACATTGACTGATAGGGCGCACTTCGTGCGCTGCATTCGCTTCGCTCATGCCTCTTTCAACCCCACGTACAATGTGTTAGCTCGCTGCGCTCGCCTGTCTATCTATTACCAAGAAACATTGACTGATAGGGCGCACTTCGTGCACTGCATTCGCTCCGCTCATGCCTCTTTCAACCCCACGTACAATGGGTTAGCTCGCTGCGCTCGCCTGTCTATCTATTATCAAGAAACATTGCCTGATAGGGCGCACTTCGTGCGCTGCATTCGCTTCGCTCATGCCCCTTTCAACCCCACTTACAATGGGTTAGCTCGCTGCGCTCGCCTGTCCATCTATTATCAAGAAACATTGACGGGTAGGGCGCACTTCGTGCGCTGCCTCTTTCAACCCCACGTACAATGGGTTAGCTCGCTGCGCTCGCCTGTCCATCTATTATCAAGAAACATTGCCTGATAGGGTGCACTTCGTGCGCTGCCTCTTTCAACCCCACGTACAATGGGTTAGCTCGCTGCGCTCGCCTATCTATCTATTATCAAGAAACATTGTCTGATAGGGCGCACTTCGTGCGCTGCATTCGCTCATACCTCTGCCTACTTCTCTTGCAACAGTTTGGCTCGCTTCGCTCGCCTGATAACCCTTATCATAATTTGTTTGTTAAAACTTTGGGCTTGTTTACATTAGGCCTAAGCGTCGCAAGCATGCCGAAGCAATGGCGGTCGCCCACTACCTAAACTACAACTATCTCACTCAAAAAACAAAACAAAGCTATCACCTGTGTTCTCAATTGTTTCCTGTAATTTTCCAGAGGTCTCTCAAACAATTAGCAAGTCTTTACAAAGACAATTCAGGTCGTAAAACACTTTGAAAGGCGCCCAGTTATCCTTTGTGTTCAAAACAAAAACACGCGTCTTCTCCAAAAGTACCTGCTGTTCAACCCGAGGGCAAATTTGCATGATAACGACAAACGCGTGACTGTTCACGTGAAGTCGCGAAAGAGCCAATCAAATTACAGCAAAAGGCGAAACGGGTCACGTGAAGAGCGAATACTGTGCTCCAAAATGGAATTCGGGACGCGAATTTGGAAGTTTCGCCAGCGTAAACCGTAGTTTTTTC
The DNA here is from genome assembly GCA_013076295.1 of Sanderia malayensis. Classification (NCBI taxonomy): domain Eukaryota; kingdom Metazoa; phylum Cnidaria; class Scyphozoa; order Semaeostomeae; family Pelagiidae; genus Sanderia; species Sanderia malayensis. Next base: position 109,756 of record RQOL01000689.1, on the reverse strand, counting down.
GTGATAGCACAATTAGCAGAATAATTAGTGGAATAATTCAAAATTTCAGGAGAAAATCGAAAAACAAAATCCATTACCCTGGTTAAATTAATAAACTAAACATTCAGTGTGAATTTCATTGGCATATACCCACATACAAAAAAGCCTTTGTGATCACACGGTTCGCCGTTTCGGCCCATTGTTTTTGGGCGTTCGACCTATTGTTTCGGGTCGAATCTATTGTTTTTGGCAGGGAAAGTGCGTCATCACGTGACTCCGCAGAATATATATATTAGAAGTCATTCTTTGGAGTAAGACAACAGCGTTCAGACATTGTTACAGGATCTATCATTAGGTGTGAATCTGGTGTGTTCGGCCTGGGAAAAATGAAGTTCAGCATGTCTTCTTTAGACGAAGTGCATATCTGTTATGGCAGAATTACGTTGTCCAGTGCATCGTGTGCTTCTTGCTTGTTGCCAATCTGAGAAGCAATTCTGAGAATCCACGGTATCAGCTCTTATGTTGCTGTGTAAACGATGCTGCTGAAACTTTGTCCATAGATCAATGATCTGGTGTGATTTTAGAGTCTCTGCTACAATTCTTTCCCTTCCTGCTTTCGTGACGACAGGTAGAACTTGTCTGAAGTCACCGCCAAGTAGCATGAACTTGCCAACAAATGGTCTGTCGACATGTGTAATGTCTCGAAGCAGTTGGTCGACTGTTTGTAATGCAAGTGCGGGAATCATAGAAGCTTCATCTCATGTGAATAGGGTAGTTTTGCGCAATACCTGTGCTCTCCTGCTCTGTCTCTTGACATTACACGTTGATTCAGCTTGAAGTGGTATTGGAATTGGAAAGGTAGAATGTGAAGTTCTACCATTTATGAGCAGTGTTGCAGCAATTCCTGACCACGCCATGCACTGAACTTTATGTCCATTGGCTTGCAGATTGTGAACCAATGTGTTGTAAAGGAAAGTTTTCCCGGTTCCAGCCAGTCCATCAACGAAGTGACAGTTCTGTTCAGATTGCGTGTTCATCAGTGATTCCCGTGTATATGGCTCGCTGTCCAGGGTTCAATGCGGCCAGCATTCATTCTCCTTCCTCTCTGGCATTGCCAACATCCATGTCATCTTCCTCTGTAATAATAAGTGAAATATACTGCAATAAAATAGGAAAGAAAGCTAGGAGAATCAATGTGCAAAAATACGTAATTGCCCTTGTCTGCACGATCTTAGGATACATTATTATATTCTTACTAATACAGTACATATTTGAAAATAACACATTAGTACCTCGTTCAGGAATGACATAGTCGGCTGGAAGTTGAAGAAGGTTAGCATAATTAGTGATCGATTGACCATGTACTTTAAAATTTTCGTCAATGTCATGTAGACATTGATACATGTGTCGGTCTTCAAAAGCTATGGCCATATCTGGATGATGGAGTTGATCACCGCGTTCAAAATCTTCACTCAATGCTTCTTTGAACATGTTGAAGAGTGCTGCGATATCTGAAGGTGTTTGAAAAAGGAGTAATGTTGCAAACAACTGTCTCAGTTGTATTGGCATGTTAAAAATGACTGCCTCCTCCAAACAGCGTATGATTTGAGCATCATCCTTCAACAGGCCTGGAGCTAAGGCTGCGTCTTTGAAGGAATTGCATAGGTTTCCTTCTATCGGGTGAAGATCTTCAAACGACGTGGCACCTCGTTTATGGAGAAGCAATAGTCTCAATGCGAATTTTTGCTCACATGGTCGTGGGTGAACTTGATATATTCTGCTATAACAGGCATTGTTCTCCGCTGTCTTGCTTTCCATGTTTTGGTGCGCTCGTTGAAAACATAGTGCTCAGGAATCTCGTGATAGAGATATTGGTGTGCAGCCGGGTCTTGTGCATTCAATTCAAACCAAGACGTCAGTGTGGTTTTTTCATTGATGTTTTGTAATTGTTCGACACGGCCATTATCCTGAAAGTATAAGGTCTGCTGATCAGGTAAATGAACATGAAGACGTTTTATAGTGTGACTTTTCTCGTGCATGGAAAATTGGAATATTCTGTGAACAGCTTTGTGTGGTCCAATATACTGAGCGTTGATGTATTGGCGTACTTCATCGTGCTCAATATCTTGAGGTACTTGTTGCTGCTGTCCTTCAAGAATTTCCACGTGTGCCATGTCTTGTCCTTTATCAATATATTTGAAAATATATTTCACGGACTTGACAGTGCTACATATTTCGAGATTAATGTGACACTGATACTTGAGTAGAAGATGGCGATTATGTGGCACAACCCATGTATCATCTAGAAGTCGATCTTCCAGATTGACTGGGTGACGACAGCGTCGTCTGTAGAGTGGATAACCATTCGCATTGACTTGTGTTTCGGCAGTGCGATCTTTCGAAAATCATTTCTTGCATTTGTTATTCTCCATGCAAACACATCCGGGATTTATATCACTGCATGGTCCATGTGTCTTGTGCTTCAGTACCAATTTTGATATCTAGCATCCTGTGGGTTCGGAATTTCAGCTGATATAAGTCACTCTACCTGTAGGTTTCGAAAACAAATACCACATGTAAGTTGTACACATCCAAATACATTGTGTTGTTACTAAGCAATACAACTGATGATAATATTTCATACTCTATATATAAATTACTGCTATAGATATTACCTCTTCGGGTGTTTGTGGTCTATCAGCCCCAGAGAGGAACAGAATCATGTGAGCGTGTCAGGGGCGGCTGGAAAGGAAAATGGAGTGGTACTAGTTGAAAGGAAACTTTTTGGACCACGCCCTTTAGATCAGCCTAAAATGCAACTGCGCCCATATTTTCAATATTTGAATCATGTGGAGGAGCACATCAGTTTAAACACATAAATTTCTTTTCAAAAAATTCCTCGTGTAAAGGAAAAACAAGCGGTTATAAACTTCTCATTACAGTATATTATCAAAATAATCATTTTTTTGAAAATCTTTCAAAACGACGCCGATTGTAGGACTTGAATCTAGCTATAACATTATCTTTAGAAACAGGTAAAAGTGAAAGAGATCTGAGGATTTGGTGTTCTACTTGGAGAAAAACCAACATTTCTTTTCTTTTTGGCAAAATTGTTGAACTGCTTGGAGAAACAACTCTCTTCATTCTGCTAAACACTCTCTCACAGTGTACACTGGTGAGAGGTGTTGTTGCTGCAAGTTCCAGTAATTTAATTACCCAGGGTAATGCATCTTGAAGACCAGCTATTTTTATTACTTTCAGCAGGTCTTGTACAGTTGGCTTTCCTTCATTTATACATAAATTGTTGAACTGCTTGGAGAAACAACTCTCTTCATTCTGCTAAACACTCTCTCACAGTGTACACTGGTGAGAGGTGTTGTTGCTGCAAGTTCCAGTAATTTCATTACCCAGGGTAATGCATCTTGAAGACCAGCTATTTTTATTACTTTCAGCAGGTCTTGTACAGTTGGCTTTCCTTCATTTATAAAATCCTCTTCGACTGTTGACTCCATTTGCCTTTCAAAATAGTCTGCATCTTCAATGGCATTTCTCTCACCTTCTTTATTTTGATTATGCTCTTCATTAGCTTTCTTTAATCTACGTCGTCTTTCTCTTTTTTTCGCCACTACCTGGTCTCGTTCCCGTACAGTCTTTTCCAATAAAATGCCAATTTCAGAATTTGAATACAAAACGCTTAAATTATGTTCCAGAGCCAGAGGATCAGATACAACAAATGGATACAGATTTTTGAGGTCGTGAATCAGGCCTTTTTGTTTTGCTTGGGATACGGCACGCCTTTCTGCAAATTTTGAAGGGTGAATGAAATCCATCAACTCGAATTTTTTTAAATTGCTGAAGCGCCAGAGCAGTTGGTCTGTGAATTTTTGGGTAACTTCAGTGGATATTGCAATCAGCTGTATTTGCTGTATTTGCACACAAATACCTCTAGCAGAAACTTGTGTATCTGTATTAACACTATTGTCATTGGCCAATTCATACAGCACAGTACCTAGAGTTTCATATAAGGAATCTACAACAGAAATGGCCATATCGCGTGATAACCAACGTGTATCTCCTGGTAGCGGCAGACTATGACCAAGCTGAGATGTGCGTTTTGGACTTTTCGAAAAAATCTTATAAGTTTATCTACCGTATCAAAGAACCTAGCTACTTGAGGGGTCTGATTTGCTGTTTGCGAAGCACAGAGTGATAGTCTATGAGCAACACAATGATTGTAATAGGCAGCAGGAAACTTGTCTTGAACTCTCTTTTGAACACCGTTCAATTCACCAGACATTGTGCCTGCACCATCGTAAGACTGCCCAATGAGCTTCTCTCTGCAATTTTCTGGTGTAATCTTAAAATCTTGCAATTTTGTAAGTAAAATGTCTGTTAATGCAGATGCTGTTGTGTCTTTTGAGCAATCAATGATGCCTAAAAGGTGCTCTTCTACTTCCCCATTATTGATCAAGCGCACAGAAACTGTTGACTGCTCAACTCCACTCACATCACTGGTGTCATCCATCATCACAGCTACAAATTTGGAATTATCTATTCTTTTTTGAATTTCGCATTTTACTTCTTCATAGACACATTCAATAAAATCGTTTTGGGGCTCGTGTGAAGTTTATGTGATTTTCTCTTCCAAAAATCCTTCCAACTCACTGCTGTAGTGTCCAATCAAATCAAGCAGCTCAATAAAGTTCCCACGGTTAGATGAAAGCTTTGATTCATCGTGTCCTCGGAAGGCAATGCCCTGAGCAGAAAGAAATACCACTGCATCTATATGGTGTTTTACCATTCTTGAATACTTATTTGCATTCTTGTTATGCTGCTCTACTTGTCTGCGCCTTGCTTCATCTAAGGCACAAGCCACGTCTACATTTCCCAGGAGCTGGTAAGCAGTATGGTTGACTATATGCATTTTTGTTCCTTCGTGGCGTTTGGCTAAATTCCAACGGTTCCCACAGATGATTGAAACCCACTTTCACGTGCAAATGATGTTGTTTTCATCTGAAACATAACAGCAAATACTTTGAGTCCATCAAGGTCAAAGGCTGCGGCTATGGTGAAAGATACTGAAGGGAAGAAGATTAATATGCTGCGGCATTTTGCCCATAATTGGCTAGCCGCCGGTACTAGAAGTCGTATTCTAGTGATACCAATTTCTGGCCGAGGATAACGATTATAAATCCGTCCATTTTCCATTTCTTTTTTAAGTTGTCATTAACTGTAACTAATTACAAAGATATTTCAAGTTTAACAACAACAAGCAACAATTTAACAAAGTAATTTACAATAAAAAAGAAACAAATGCAGTACAGAGTAAAGTCTGTAATCTTACCTTGGATAAATCACCAATAACTAAACAAGGCCAACAGAAGTATGTATTTTTTTCTGCATCACCACAAATCCATAAAAAATTGCTGTAAACAGTCTCACAATCTCGGTTCTTGATTTCGATATTTGGGCAAGGTCTGCCTTTTTTTTTAAGTTTAATCTTTGTTCATGAGTCAAGCGACCCTGGGCTGACGATAATGAAAAAATGCTTGAAACTCTATTTCCTAAAGCTTGGTTCATTTTCTGTTACCATAATAAATCACTATAAACTTGTACTCTCCAGAATAAAACTGATATAAACTGATACTTTGTATGAAAACGCACTTTACAAAACTCTCTATGGATGCCCCTGCTTTGCGGCCACGTAACATCATTAGTATGAGGAAACTAGTACCACCTGTTAATTCAGATATTATGTTGGAACAGAAACACAATAGCATTTGCGTCACAGTGAGTCAAGAACAACAATAGAAGTGCTTTGCTACAGTACTAGATAACCATTTCTAGTACTGTGATGAATAAGAGGAAATATAATACGTGCAATCAATGAACAAGGATTAAATATCATATTGGCTTCACTGCGGTGTGTTTGCTCAGGCTGGGTCACATCATTGAACCAACAGAATGGTTTTTTGAGGTTTTACGAAGGGAAAAAGGTGAAACAGTATTCATTAACATTTTCCGAGGTTAGATATAAAATGGTACTAGACTAGTACCTCCAGCACCCCTGCCAGCCGCCCCTGGAGCGTGTGGTAGTCCTCTTTTTTGAAATTCAATGACATATACATGTGCAATAGTGTGTCTGAGAATGTGCTTGTGAAGGATATCTTCCAGTAGCTCTTGTAGCTTCACTTGAAATACCCGTGTGACGATGTCAGGCCGGTCATTGGCCTTCTGGTGTGGTAGAATATTTTCTGAAATCTCCGTCCACTTGGGATTGGCTGTCATGGTTAGGAAGATGTCAGGCTTGCCATACTTTTTACGATGGTCATTGCATCTTGAAAGTTCTGGTACATATTTCGTTGACTGCCTGAAAAAGATGAGGGAAGTATGACAACACGACCAACATCAATATGAAGGGGTTCGTTGGGATTGTTTGCCCTGGCCATTTGATTTTCGATTTCAGCCCTTCTGTTCAGGTGATCCATCAGGCCTCGACAACTGTCAGCACGTAATTGCCGTTGATTGTGCAAAATCCAGTTGAGCTTGTTTCCTTCTATTTTGGTGTATGCATCCACCAAATATTGTTGAAAGAGAAGTGTTGCACTGTGGATCGTAGACAGTTGATTTCTGACTTGTATTCAGTACGAATAATATTCGGCGATTGTCAGTCTGACACGGTGGTTACGATCAGGATTTTCCTGGTCTTGTCCTCGACGGGTAGGTAGACGTTGAAGGTCCAAGCGGTAACCCCGATCACCCTAAAAGAACAACAATGGATAGGTTAGAGCATCCGCAACGGGATCTAAGGCATTAATCTTCATAAGATTACCACGCCTTTTTCGAATTTGAAGCTCTCTATCCTCGGGATTAGGAGCACCGCCATTACATGTAGTGTAGACTGCTGCAATTTCTCTAGCAGTAGGGTTGTCATATCTTCGATCTTGTTCTGGGAGACTGGTAATAATCATCTTGAACGTGGGAACTGGCTGATCATTGGCAATAGCCTGCTGCCTTTGCTCTTGCAGTACTTCTCCCATTGTTTTAAAATGTTGAGCAAAGCGATTTACTGCCATCAATTCGTTTTGCAGCAGCGCTACCATGTCCAAGTTTTGTTCTCTGGCTGTGTTCCGGCGTTCTGGCAGTGCTTCTTGGGTGTCCATAATATATAATTCTGCATATTTTCTAGACCTGTCAGTTTCAGTTACCCGTGTTGAATGCAAGGAAACATTTTAAATTGCTTTTCGTTATGTCAACTGTAATTGTCAATGCAGCAAGTGCTTTGTTATAAAAGCATCATAAAGGGCCTTGATTTTCGATTGGACAACTCTTAATATCAAGGCAAGGATATAGAGTTAATGCATTGTAGATTGGGTGGGAAAGGACATGAGCGTTCTGTCAGCATCCGTTTCATCACGAGAAGCTATTATAAGAAAATGTAGCATAATATAAGAGATAAGAGACGGACATTATATTTACCTGTCATGTGGTATGCTTTTCCATGTATGCTAATGACTGGTGGTCCTGCATTAGCGTGTCTCACAACGTTAGCTGTCCAGGATGCCATCGCCATTAGTGAATTTTATCTACGGAAATTTTTGAGAAAATATTTAGATTCATCAGTAGTTCCAGTGTACAAATGCATCACATTTGCGGGGGGTGGTTGAATGGGATCAAGAGTTATTAATCCTCCCATACAACATTTGTTGTATTGCCTTCTTGAGTTGAGTTCCTCTCGGAAGTACTTCGCTTCACAGTGAATACATGTCCTTGTCATTTTCCCAAGATGATGAGGCATTGGTGAGAATTGAGGAATTCCAAGAATAGGTTGATTTACTTCCCTTGCTTGATGTTTGATGGGTTGGGGGACATCATCTTGGTGTTGTGGTAGGATTTCGTCTTGCATTTCAACTTCTTGGGGTGGTACTGCCATTTCATTCCCTTCATTCTCATTTTGAACGTTGGGTTGCAATTGTACATCAGCAGGTAATATTTGTGAATCCTGAAATGCAATGCAATGTAAGTTAATATAATTCAATCATGTGTTTTGAAATGCATAAAACTGAAACTTGTGAAGATATGTCCATTTAGAGAGCAAAATAGTTTCATGACATGGTCCTATGGAGAATGACTGGTGTATTTTAAACCAATTGTGATGGTAGTCTGTTTTACCTGATTATCATGTGGAATTGAAATGTGTTGTCCAATGTTGATTTCATCAGGTTGTGCCTGCCTTTCAATTTGATTATTTTCATTTTCAATATGTGTTTCGGGTTGCATCTGCATTGGCCGTATCTTTTGAAATGAAAATTAAATGAAATTATTTACATTAAGCTATTAGTTATTGGAAATCTCTACTATAATACTAAAACGGTAGCGGTGACGGAAACCGAGCTCAAAGGCCCCCAGCGACGGGCGTTTGTGGTCACTACCTCGAAAATTTCCCCGATCTGTTCTTTTCGAAAACCATTCGCAATTATTCCCACTCGCCTCTATATTACTATTATGTATTTTGTTTTTCGAAATTCGTTTTCGTTTTTCAGATATTTCACTTTTTCTACCTCGAAAATCCTTCCGCCCTTTGTTTTCGTTTGAAGTCTGCTTTGTGCACTTTGTCAGATCCTGCAGTGCCGAGGCTTTTGTTTTCACTGCCAGGGGGAGATGTCCCGAGCTTTGACCGCACTAAAGTTCTCAGTCGAACAAAACGTGTTGTGCCGTGCGACCCCCTGACAATTATTGCGTCTGGATGATGTCATGCTTCTGGAAAGATCGATCGTGCGTTGTTTACCGTTTTCGAAACAATGAATCCCTGTTGCGTTTGACACTAATCCGACAGCCTGCTTTGTTACTGAGACCTTTGATTGGCGAGGAAGTTCCTTCCTTCCTTGAGCGAACGTGCAGTGGATGTCCATCTTCGAATTTGGGACGGGACAAACCGAATGAAATTATTTCGTTTTGTGGCTGCGTTTTATTTTTGCTGCCGTTTTACTCGAGATTTCCAACTAAAAGCTTCTCGGATTTAACTGGTAAGTTCCTAAGTTGTTTCTATTTGCCTCTACTAAACTCCTGTATTATTTTTATTTTGTTTTCGATTTATTCTGATCCGTTGTTTACAGAACTTTTCAGGCGCCCTGAAATTCTAAATAGTTCTTTCCTTTAACAAATCTTTTGCGTACTAAATCGAATACTAAAACGATGAATGATCAATTTCTGCTTTTATAAATACAGTTCTGGATGCAACCATCTAAAGAACGAATTTCAGAAACGACAATTTCTGATTTCACTCAAACGAAGCCATTCAAAGCACATGCAGTTGTCTAAAAGCTATTCCGCCCTTCCTTGCAATCAACTGGAATTTTACTTGAAACTTGCCATTCAGAACTGTTTCCCAAAGAACTCCACGGGTAAGTGGCTAAGTTTTTTCTATTTTCCCCTCAGCTGTATTGTTTTATTCAGCTCAGATTCCGTGATCAACAACTCGCTTTTCAAATTTCTCCAGCCGTGCAATATATTTTCAAAATCTCAATCATAGTCTCTATAAATTGACTCTGATTTGTTTGAAAGACCTCTGATGGATCAATACTAAAATTCTAAATCGATTTTTGCAGATTTCCATGTGAAACTCTAACTGGCCAGACTCGGAAACAGCTATTTTCATATTGCATTGAAGCAGGGCGTGCGGAGAAGCACGGCAAATCCCACTTCACATGGATTCACTGACCTGCAATTCAAAACACGAAAGTCGTCGATTTGGCGTGTCACATGTGAGTGAATTGATTGAGAACTTTCATGATTTGCTGTATTTAAAACCCTTTTATATCACGACGAATTTTCGAATGCGTGTTCAGAAGCATTTCACTTTGGTGCCCCTCTAAAATTTTCATAATGCGCTTTTGTATTGCTTGCATGGATTCCTGTAGTCTAAATATGTTTTTACGAATTTGAGTTGTATTTTTAATATTGTACATTCTCCAATCGAAATTTCGAATTAAATGGATCCAATTATGATTTACTATACTATTCAATATGATATACATGTATGATACTATTCGATCGCAATGCTTCTCTCTGTTCGGTTTAAATCGAGACATTTCTGGCACGCTCAGAAGGGCACGAACATTTGCATCGTGGAAAAAATGGACCTGGAACAACCTTGGGATGGAATCAGACCTCGGGGCTTCCGTGGGAAAAGGATGGAAATATGAGGATCAGAATCATTTCAAATTAAATCATGGGAGAAAACATGGACCCAGAACAACCTTGGAATGGAACTCGGGATCGGGGATTCCATGGACCATGCTATGGGGGAATGGATACAACTTTGAAGATTTGAATGGTTTCAAGTTAAATCATCAGAGAAAACATGGACCTGGAACAACCTTGGAATCAAAATTGGAACTCACGGCTTCCATGGACCATGTGGTCGGGGAATGGAGCATTTCAATTATTTCAAATAAAGTTCCATTGCTTTGCGTGTCCGACGAACAGTGATCTTATCGCAACTTAATCAACTTTAATTAGAACGGATTGCTTAACGTGTCCGCCGCTGCAGGATGGTCTCTATTATATAATCTACGTCGACACGTGACCGGCCGACTGTGAACAATGCATTGTTTTGAACAATCGACGTTCGACCGAACAATGGGATCAAAGGAATTTCGTTGTGACAAAAGGTTTTTTTTGGGGTCAATAAGGGTGCAAATTGGTAGAAATGATCGCTGCATTCTGCTGATCAGTACTATTGGCTAATTTCTACCCAGCGGTTCGGGAGTTATGGCCCATTTTGTGTTCCGACTTTCTAGAAAGTTCCGGAGGAGTTAATGAGATGCAAAACGAGCAGGGAGAAGCACGTGTTTTTTAGTTGAACGGCGGCAAGTTGCTCGGGTTTAAACGTGAATACGTGCCGGAAATCAATTGTAAAGACGTGTCAATTGTTGAAGACCTGTGGAGACAATTGGTGGACAATTATTTCAAGGTATTTCCTTTATTCAATTTTTTTGGCTTTAAATAGCACGAGTTTTGTTTTGTTTAACCTCACGTTTTTCTTTCGGCTCGAGGGCCTAACCAAAACACGAAGACAATTTTGATTTTCTCGGGTCGTTCTGGGCCGATTTTGTCCATTTAAACTTTCGATAACTGTTTATTTACACGAGAACTAAAGTTATATGGCTTTGTTTTTTTGTTTTGTCGATTTTCCTCTGTTTTTGGACAGTTTTAGCCGAGTTTGGATTTTGCTGGAAAACACGAAATTTTCAAGCAACACGCGTGTGTTTTGCATTTGCGAAAATTAATTTTTAACCTGCCAAAACTTTGTTTTTTTCACCCAAATACTTTCGATAAATGTTCGCCAAGCTATTAGCTTCATGTTGATATTTTCGTGGGTGTGTAGGAAAAATTGGCCACGTTAATTTAATTTGAAAGTTGGTGAATCGTTTTAAATGCTATTTTTTTCACGGGTTTGATTTCACGGCTATTTTTGATCAAGAAAATCATGTCTTGGACTTCAAAAATACAACTAAAATTGCGAAAAGCATTTCAAATGCACCCAATTACTTTCGATACTTATTCGCCAAGGTTCAGCTTCATGTTGGTGTAATTTGAGTTCAAATGGACAAATTTTGACCAAGTTAGGGGAATTTTTGTTTTTAAAGTTGGCTGATGAATAAATTTTTTCACGGTTTTGTCTTGGGCTGCACTAAATACTCCTTAAAATTCAAAACAACACTGTTAAGAAATGTGAATATTTTATCGGATTCGCTGTTTTCTTAGCTACAGTTTGATATATTTTTATTAGAGATTGAGTTTAAATTTTCCAGGATTGATTAAATTTTTGAAGGCAACTTTTTTTTCAAACTTCACACTGAAGCTATCAACTTTCGCGGCTTTCAGGGGGCGGCAGGGGGGGCGCGGCGGTGCTTGCCAGGGGGGAAGATTCGACCTCCCACCTTTACTTTCTTTAGAAATGTTGCGTCGTGTAGTATGTATTGTAGGGTATGTATTGTAGGGTATGTATTGTAGGGTATGTATTGTAGGGTATGTATTGTAGGGTATGTATTGTAGGGTATGTATTGTAGGGTATGTATTGTAGGGTATGTATGGTATGTATGTAGGGTATGTATTGTAGGTATGTTGTAGGTTGTATTGTAGGGTATGTATTGTAGGGTATGTATTGTAGGGTATGTATAGGTATTTATGTAGTATTGTAGGGTATGTATTGTAGGGTATGTAGGTATGTATTGTAGGGTATGTATTGTAGGGTATGTATTGTAGGGTATGTATTGTAGGGTATGTATGTAGGGTATGTATTGTAGGGTATGTATTGTAGGGTATGTATTGTAGGGTAGGGTATGTATTGTAGGGTATGTATTGTAGGGTATGTATTGTAGGTATGTATTGTAGGTATGTATTATTGTAGGGTATGTATTGTAGGGTATGTATATGTATTGTAGGGTATGTATTGTAGGGTATTATTGTAGGGTATGTATTGTAGGGTATGTATTGTAGGGTATGTATTGTAGGTATGTATTGTAGGTATGTATTGTAGGGTATGTATTGTAGGGTATGTATATGTAGGGTATATGTAGGGTATGTATTGTAGGGAATTATTGTAGGGTAAGTGTATTGTAGGGTATGTATTGTAGGGTATGTATTGTAGTGTGTGTATTGTAAGGTATGTGTTGTAAGGTATGTATTGTAGGGTATGTATTGTAGGGTTTGTATGTATGGGCATGAGCGGAAGTGAATGCAATGTGCGAAGCGCGCCAACGACATTAACGTTTGTTGCTTGAGGGGCTCCGGGGAGGGAGCGTAGCGACCGGGCCCCCGGCTAGTCTAATATATATTCTGTGATGTCACGTGATGACGCATTTTCCTTGCCGAAAACAATAGATTCGACCCAAAACAATAGGTCGAACGCCCCACAACAATGTGCCGAAACGGCTAACCGTGTAATCACAAAGGCTTTTTGTATGTGGATATATGGCAATGAAATTCACACTGAATGTTTGCTTTATTAATTTAACCAGGGTAATGGATTTTGTTTTTCGATTTTTTCCTGAAATTTTGATTTATTCCACTAATTATTCTGCTAATTGTGCGATCACGAAAAAACTACGGTTTACGCTGGCGAAACTTCCAAATTCGCATCAAGAACTCCATTTTCGAGAAGAGTGTTCGCTCTTTATGTGATCCGCTTCGCCTTTTCTTGCAATTTGATTCCGTCTTTTTGCGTGACCCCTGTGAGTTGTCGATCAATTTTCGTTTTCGGCCCTCGGCTTGCAGGCGACCCATGCGAATTGTCGATCGTTTTTCGTTATTTGCCCTCGGTTGCAGCAGGTACTTTTCGAGAAGACGCGTGTTTTTGTTTTGCACACAAAAAAGGGGCCTTTCAAAGTGTTTTACCACCTGAATAATCTTTGCAAAAAGCTGCTATTTGTTTCAAAGACCCTGGAGAGTTGCAGGAAACAATAGGAAACACAGGTGATAGCTTTGTTTTGTATTTTAAGTTGAAATAGTTGTTGTTTTTGTAATAGGCGTTGCTTCAGCATGCTTGCAACGCTTAGGCCCAATGAAAACAAAGTCAAAGTTATGAATTTTTCAGGCGCCATTTGCACGATTTTCCTCATTTAATCTTTCGACAAATGTTGGTATGTTTGTATAGTAGGTATAGTATGCATAGTATGTTTTTTAGTAGGCATAGTAGGTATAGCATGTTTTTATAGTAGGTATAGTATGTTTCTATAGTAGGTATATCATAGGTTTATGTGTAGGTATGTATGTATGTATGTAGGTATGTATGTATGTATGTATGTATGTATGTATGTATGTATGTATGTATGTATGTATGGGCATGAGCAGGAGCAAATGCGGCGCGCAAAGCGCGCCAACGTATAAAGCTTATTTTTACTCAATGGGCTACAGGGAGGGAGCGAAGCGACCGCTGTGGCCCCCTGGCTCATGTATGTATTGTATGTATATATGTTATGTATGTCATGGTATGCATGATGTATGTATGTAGGTATGTATGTATGTATGCATGATGTATGTATGTATGTATGTATGTATGTATGTATGTATGGTATGTATGTATGCATGTATGTATGTATGGGCATGAGCATAACCGAATGCAGGCGCACAAAGTGCGCCCTGTCAGTCAATGTTTCTTGATAATAGATAGACAGGGTGAGCGCAGCGAGCCAACCCATTGAAAGTGGGTTGAAAAGGGCCTGAGCGTAAGCGAATGCAGCACACTGAGTGCGCCCTATCAGTCAATGTTTCTTGATAATAGATACACAGGCGAACGCAGCGAGCTAACCCATTGTAAGTGGAGTTTAAAGAAGCATGAGCGTAAGCGAATGCAGCGCACGAAGTGCGCCCTATCAGGTCAATGTTTCTTCATTATAGATGGAGAGCGAGCACAGCGAGCTAACCCATTGTACGTGTGGTTGAAAGGGGCATGAGCGGAAGCAAATGCAGCGCACGAAGTGCGCCCTGGCAGTCAATGTTTCTTGATAATAGACAACATATATATTAGATATAGTGTGATACAAGATAGTATTGCATGATTGTATATATATAGGTATCATACAGTATAGTATTGCATGGTCATGTATAGTATTTTTGAGTATGATGTGGCATTGTATTTATAACTAGGGCTCATCACTCGCTTCGCTTGTTCGCCCCAGCCCGTCAACTATAGACAGCTTAATCTGATTTGCGCACTTGCGCGCTGCATTTGCTCCCGCTCATGCCATACATACATACATACATACATACATGAGCCTGGTTCGGTGCTTCGCTCCCTCCCCGGAGCCCGTCATGTAAATAAAGCTTAATCTGGTTGGCGCACTTCCCGCGCTGCATTTGCTCCTGCTCATGCCCATACATACATACATACATACATACCTACATACTATACTTTATTACTATACCAACATACCATACCTACTATACAAAAATACTATAACCAGTCTACAAACATACTATACCCACTATGCCTACTATAAAATCATACTGTACCTACTATAAAAATATACTATACCTACATACTATACCAACATACTATGCCTACTATACAGACATACTATACCTACGATACCTACTGTAAAATCATACTACGCCAACATACTATACCCACTATAAAAAACATGCTATACCTATATACTATACCTAAATACTATACAACATACTATACCTACATAGTATGCCTACTGAAAAAACATACTATACCTACATACTATACCTACATACTTACATACATACATACATACATATATACATACCTACATACATACATACATACATACATACATACATACATACATACATACATAACTTGGCGCACTTCATGCACTGCATTCGCTGACGCTCATACCTCTTTCAACCCCACGTACAATAGGTGAGCTTGCCGCGCTCGCCTGTCTATCTATTATCAAGAAACATTGACTGTTAGGCACACTTCGTGCGCTGCATTTGCATTGCTCATGCCTCTTTCAACCCACGTACAAATGGGTTAGCTTGCTGCGCTCGCCTGTCTATCTATTATCAAGAAACATTACTGATAGGGCCCACTTCGTGCACTGCATTTGCTAAACGCTCATGCCTCTTAGAACCCCACATACAATAGCTTAGCTCACTGCGCTCGCCTGTCTATCTGTCTGTCTATTTTTGCATTGACATGCAACATTGGATCATAAGATGGCAATTGACCTTTGAAAACACAAAAACCTTTGGTGAAGGGATAGTAACAATTTGAATGAATGTAAATTGTAACTTTGGGTAGGTTAGCAGAACAATGAACTTAAATTTTACTCTACCATTTGAGCAAGGATAGTTGTCTCCCAAGGATAAAAGTAATACATTGTTATTGGGTCCCAGATCAGTCTATGAGGCAATAACATGACACAAAAGCTAATTAAATTACAATGATAGAAACTTACATAAACAGAATTTTCCTTTCATGAGTTTTTCAAGGATTCCATTGACTTTTCATGCATAGTGTAGTAAATGTTTGTTTCAGTCATTTGACATTTGCATGGTGTGAATAGCAAGTATTAGTGACATTGACAGCTTCGGGTAATCACTTCAGTATTTGTTTCACTAAGAATCATATAGGAAAAAGGAAGAATTAATAATCAATGAAATGACGATATGATAGTTATAGGGTAATAGGACAACATGATAGTTGTGCAGCTATATTCATCAATAGCCCTTGTGGATTAGATGAAAAAAATGTTTGAGATGCAAACTCAGTGAAAATCATCTTCCCACTGGTCTATGAATGCTTCATCCATCATCAGTATTGAAAATAACAATAGTTTGATGAGGATTCAATATATTTTTCCTGTGACACATACATGGAGGCAATGAACAAAAGGAATCAATGAATTGGTAAATACTTCAAAAATTATTTTAAATCCAAGCTAACACTGGGAGGCACATGTAGTCAGGGCATCAAATATCTATTTTGGAAGCAAATAAACTATAAAGGTATTAAATAACTAATCAACACTTTCGATTTTGTTGCAATCAGTAAATTTTTCATGGCCTAACCAAAATTAAGATGGTTGAACAATTTGATGAAATTGAATTGGGAATAAGTTAAAAATGAAGTATAAGTGTATTACCTGTAACATACATTGAACATGTCCCCTGTAAATTTGGAAATAGTTTCCCAATTATAAGTTGTCCTGTTTGATGATCTTTTTGTGATGCAAAGCCAAGCTGTTTCAAATTCATATTTCAAAAGTTATTGTTGAGCATTGATGGAAAAGAGGCCAAAGCTTTTCGACGACCTCGTTTCAATGGCGCATAAAGGGCTATTATTGGCGAAGAAGAAGAGCAGAAATGCATCTCATTAAGAACGCACATCGACGAAGCTCAGTAAATTAGAAGAGAGTAGATTAATCCTGCATTGTTTTTGCATATAATGTATTAGTACATAAACAGTAAAAAGTAAGTATCATTCATGATAGCTTAAACTATGTGCTACACACAACTATAAAAAACTTTTGGCATAGAATTTCATAAAGGTAAACATGAGCTTTAACATGCATGAATAAATATGTAAACATACTTCTGATGTCCATTTAATGTTCATGTTTTATAAATCGAATAGTGAACATGAATGAGAGATAATTTGTCCCGTCTGTAAATAGTATTGATTTCTTCATCATGTGGAGTGTTCAGCGATGTCGACAGCATTGTTCAATAGGAATTCATACTCACGTGGCACACATTAATGCGTTTTCACCATTAAGTTTGGTAGTAGTAAAAAAAGAAGATTGCCGGTTACATTAGTTTAAAGCTCGAACACCAATTTCAAGGGGTAACCTTTGTTCGAGGTTTC
This sequence comes from Sanderia malayensis, assembly GCA_013076295.1. NCBI lineage: Eukaryota > Metazoa > Cnidaria > Scyphozoa > Semaeostomeae > Pelagiidae > Sanderia > Sanderia malayensis. Next base: position 92,430 of record RQOL01000689.1, on the reverse strand, counting down.
CTTGTTCATGAAAACTGCAATTCAAATTTGGAATACTAAATAATATTGGGCCATCTATAATGATATAATGAATAAGTAAATGAGTTAATTGGTTGAGAGGAGTATAATCCAATGCTAATTATTGTTAAAACAGTTATGGTTAATGGAGAGACTGCAGTTTTCACAGAGAAAAGAAAAGCCATACTCCCATAGGCAATATCGGAGAGCATGGCAAAGCATATCTCTACTCATACGGGTGCTACCGAGGACCCAGATCGTGTTGTTGCTGTTGGCGAACACCCCCGGACACTGGAGTGTTGTGAAAGTGTCTGGATCGTCCTTGGCGGATCTTATTGACTGGAGTGGCGTGGCAAACCAGCAATGTTCAAAGCTTTTTACGGCTTTGCTTTCTGAGTGTTGTGCTGAAATCACAACAGGGAACATCACACTGTAGTGCAATGCCAATCCGCTAGAACCACAATCTGAGCCCCGTAATTTGTGTATGTGCATTTTGGTAGACTGACACCCTCTGTGAGCAACGCAATTTATGCTCAAAAGTTTGTGAAGACCTTTACAGGACTTCTTGGAAGACAATGTTTTTGTCTTCCTGTGTGTTTCCTCTGGGAGGAATACTTTGAGCCCGTCAAATGATCTTGCTCTTGACATGGCCACATATAACTGACCATGTGTGAACACAGGCCCAGGTAAATACAAACCAACATACCTCAGAGATTGTCCCTGTGCCTTGTTAATAGTAAGGCAGTATTCTAGTCTGACTGGAAATTGCCGTCGCTTGATGTTGAACAACATCTCACTGTCCTGTGTTGACAATGTTATTCTGGGAATCATGACCTGCTGGCCTCTGTGTTCCTTCGTGATGATCTCTGCAGTGATCACGTTACGTCGGAGATGGCGTACAATGAGTCTTGTGCCATTGAAAGACCTTTCTTTGGATTTAGATTCCTCAGAAGAATGATTGTTGCACCAACCTTAAATAAGGAATGTTCGAGATTACGATGTGTATGATCGGATGACCATTATTATTATTTAAAATAACTGTAGAATTAATGTATAATTAGTACATTTAAGAAAATTATACCTTGAATCTAAGTCGATGTAATGGCATTCCGTTAGGAGTTAGATTGTTGAGAAACTCAATTGGATATGCCGCCTCCTCATCTGGATCCTCTGTTATCACACTGTCTGTGCTGTAGTATGTTCTGTCAGCAGTTTGTAGTCTTTCCAGAATGATGTCATTGATTTGATGTGAGAAGTCATTCTTTGGGGTAAGACAAGAACGTTCTGACATGGTTACGGGATCCAGCATGAGGCGCGACTGTTGTGTATTAGGCTTGGGATATATGAAGTTGAGCATTTCCTCTTGCGAAGATGTGCATATTTGATGTGGCAAAGTGATATTGTCAAGTGCATCATGTGGTTCTTGTTTGTTGCCGAGTCTTAGGAGCCATTCTGAGAATTCTCTGTAAGATTCATCTTGCACAGCTCTCATGTTTGTGTGTAGGCGATGTTGTTGAAACTGTGCCCACAAATCACTGATTTGATATGATTTAAGACTCTCTGATACGATTTTTTCTCTTCCTGCTTTGGGGACAACAGGTAGAACTTGTCTGAAATCGCCACCAAGCAACATGAATTTGCCACCAAATGGCTTGTCAACTCTTCTGATATCCCGAAGCAGTCTGTCAACTTCTTGTAATGCCAATGCTGGTATCATTGAAGCTTCATCCCATATGAACAGGGTTGTTTCACGCAACACTTGTGCTCTTCGGCTCTGTCTCTTGACATTGCATGTTGATTCCAGCTTCAATGGTATTGGAATTTGGAATTGCGAATGCGATGTTCTGCCATTGATAAGCAGTGTTGCTGCAATTCCTGACCAAGCCATACACTGAACTTTGTGTCCAGATGCATGAAGATTACGAACCAACGTGTTATAGAGAAATGTTTTCCCTGTGCCGGCTGGTCCGTCGAGAAAGTGACAGTTCTGCTCTGATTGCGCTTCAATTGCTTGAATAATGGCTGTGTAAACAACTCGTTGTTCTGGATTCAAAGCAGCGTGCATTTGTTCTCCTTACTCTCTTTCATGTTCAACATCCATGTCATCTTCCTCTGAAAACATAAACAATAGTTTATTTGGTAGAAATAGAATTATATATTATTGGCTAAATTATTACAGTGAATATCATCATGGTAAATCACTTGTAAATCACCTTGTTCTGGGATGACAAAGTCAGCCGGTAGCTGAGGAAGGTGATCGTAATTCGTGATGGACAAACCATGAACCTTCAAATTGTTGTCAATATCAAGTAGACATTGATACATGTGTCTGTCTTGGAAGGTTATGTCTGGATTGTTGAGTTGATCACGTCGGACAAAGTCTTCACTCATTGCTTCTTTGAAGGCGTTGAAGAGAGTTCTGATGTCTGATGGCGTTGGAAAGAGTAGCAATGATGCAAACAACTGTCTGAGTTGTGAAGGCATATGGAAGATGGCAGCTTCATCAAGGCAACGTGTGATTTCGGCATCATCTTCTAATAACCCTAGAGCTAATGCTGCATCTTTGAAGGAGTCACATAGATTACCTTCTACCGTGCGAAGGTCTTCAAATGAAGTAGCACCTCTTTGATGCAATAGCAAAAGTCTGAGTGCAAATGTTTGCTCGCAAGGTCTAGGCTGCACTTGATTTAGTCTACCAATGATTGGCATTGTTCTTCGTTGTCTGGCTGTCCATGTTTTTGAACGCTCCTGGAAGGCATAATGCTCTGGTATCTAATGATAGAGGTACTGATGTGCAGCTGGATCTTGCTGGTTAAGTTCAAACCATGCTGTAAGTGTTGTTCTATCACCAATGTTGTTCAGTCTTTGTTCGTTATCATTGTCATGAAAGATGACTTGTTGCTCAATTGGTACATGAACAGAAAGCCGTTTGACTATGTGGCTCTTGTCATGCATGGGGAACTGCATAAGCCGATAGACAGTTTCATGTGGTCCAATATATCTTGCGTTGATGTATTGGCGCACCTCATCGTGTTCAATATCTTGAGGTACTTGTTGTTGATTTTCTTCAAGAATTTCAACATGTGCCATATCATGTCCTTTGTGGATATATTTGAAAATGTACTTGACACTTTTTACCGTACTGCATATTTCCACGTTGATATGACACTGATATTTGATGAGTAGGTGTCTGTTCTGTGGAACTACCCAAGTATCATCCAAAATGCGATTATGTACATTGACTGGATGGAGACAGCGTCGTCTGTAGAGAGGATAGCCGTTGACATTAATTTGAGTTTCAGCAACTTGTTCTTTTGGAAAGCGCTTTTTGCATTCGTTGTTTTCCATGCACACGCACTGAGGATTTAAATTTCCACAGGGTCCGTGTGTCATGTGTTTGTGATATTTTGCATCCTGTGGATCCGGTATCTCTGCTGATATGAGCTGATCCACAGGATAAGGAATGCAATAATTAACGATTTTATAATAGAAATGACGTACAGAACAGTTGTATTGTGCATTGGATATAAATTTAAAAATGAGAGAAAGAATTATTAGTATTTGCAAATATTACCTGTTGTGGTGTGCGTGGTTTATCAGCTTGTGAAAGAAACAGGATCATGTGTGCGTGTGGCGGTCCTCTCTTCTGAAATTCTATGACATACACATGTGCAGTGACATGTCCAAGAATGTTGTTGTGTAGTATGTCTTTGAGTAGTTCTTTGAGTTTCAGTTGAAATACTTGTGTGACAATGTTCGGTGGATCATTGGCCGTCTGATACGGATGAATATTTTCTTCAATCTCCTTCCATTTAAGATTGGCAGTCATTGTGAGGAAGATGTCTGGCTTGCCATACTTTCTCACGATTGTCATTGCGTCTTGAAAATGTTGATACATGTTTCTTTGGCTGCCTGGAAAGGATGATGGTAGAATGATAACACGCCAACATCAATATGTATGGGCTGATTCGGATTGTTAGCCCTGGCCATCTAGTTTTCGATTTCAGCTCTTCTGTGGAGATGATTCATCAGGCCTCGATAAGTGTCAACACGAAGCTGACGTTGATTGTTCATAATCCAGTGCAGATTGTTTAATCCAGTGATTGTTGTGGTGTTCACCCGCTATGTGTGCTGTCGGCAATCGTTGAAGGTCCAAACTGTAACCTCTGTCACCATGAAAGAACATCAATGGATACGTGAGAGGATCAGCACTTGGACTGGTTGCGTAAATCTTCATGAGATCTCCACGTCTGGTTTGAACTTGCAGCTCTCTGTCGTCAGGATTTGGTGCGCCTCCATTTTGTACAGTATATATAGCTTCAATTTCTCTGGCAGTTGGATTATCGTATCTGCGATCTTGTTGTCGACGACCTGTGATGATCATTTCGAATGTCGGAACAGGCTGATTGTTTGCAATAGCTTGCTGCCGCTGTTCCTCCAATATTTCACCCATACTTCGAAAATGTTGTGCAAATCGATTGACTGCCATTAATTCATTCTGGAGAAGTGCAACGATGTCCAAATCAAGACGTTGTTCTATTGCAGTATTTTGCCGTTCCTGCAATGCTTTTTGCGTATCCATGATGTAAAGTTCTGCGTATTTTCTGGATCTGTCTGTCTCTGTTACACCTGTTAATGATGCAAAGCATAAGTTAGGTAAATAGAAATTCAACTGTAGCCAGCATAAATGAATAATAAGTTATATTGATAATAACTGGAATCATATTGTATCAATTACCTGTCATGTGATATGCCTTTCCATGAATTGTGATAACTGGTGGTCCAGCTCTAGCATGGCGTACAATAATAGCCTTCCATGATGCCATGGCCATTAATGAGTTGTATTGACGGAAGTGCTTTAAGAAATATTTTGATTCGGCAGTATCACCAGTGTATAAATGCATGACACTTACTGGAGGTGGTTCAATTTGATCCAGAGCAATTAAACCTCCCATGCAACATTTGTTGTATTTTTTTTTGTGTTTTGTTCTTCTTTGAAGTACTTTGCACCACAATGAATACATGTTCTGTTCATTTTATTCAAGTGGTGTGGTAATGGAGAGAAGGGGATGAGGTTTTCAGCTTCATTGTTCTCGGGGACAGGGTTTTCAACTTGCATTTGCTGATCTTCAACTGGTTCTGGTATCTGATTTTCATCATCATGAAGCTGTTGATTGATGTGTCTCCTATGCTGTACATTCTCCCGCACTTGATTTCTGCGTCTGTCACCGGTTATACTTCTCCTCGTCTTGCGCGGCATAGTGCAAGTTGTGATATGAAAAGGAAGTATAAAGTACAATTATGCAATACTATTGTAAATGTTATTGCTTGTAGACAATGGCCTCGATAGCAACAACAATGAAAATAATTATAGCCTTGTGTAAAGCTGCAACACAAAGAAGTAAATATTATATATTTCAAGGGTATGGTAGTGTTAAGTATAATGTTGTAAATAAATCACTATCATAAAAGTAATGCTATGTAATATAATGTAAATTTTATGAAAATCCTTACGTTAAACTGTGCTCGTTTCTGTTATGTAAACAGTCACTAAAGTGGAGGAGAGTAAATTGCAATTACTCTAGACATAAATGTCGACAAAAATAAAGGAATCACAAAAAGAGAATCAGAATACCTGCACGTAATGAAAATTAACCTGTTGAATCCAGTGCAGTTGTTAAGAAATCAACAAATTTGTTTACAGAGTTAATTTGTTAAAAGAGGCCCCATAAAAGTTTTTTCATAATGTTCCAGATGCATGAAACAAAAATGATGTTTTTATCTGTGGTAAAGAGTAACTCATTGTACATGGGTTACATTTACAAACCATTGAAGAAGGAGAATATCATTTCGTAATTGAAAGAATTTGTGAAAGAGAGGTGTCCGTTATTTGAAAATCAATAAAAATGGGCCTCTTTTTATAAGGGAAAAAAATAATTAAAGAGCTGAATAGAATAATCGGAAGGAAGAATTGTAATAAATTAATTCATGTCTTACCGAGCCTTGTGTCTTTCAAAACTATGGTAAGAAACAGAAAAGAAATTAGAACAGTTATAAACTTGAAATATGAAATAAAAACATGATGCTTGAACAACACGTAACCTGTTCTTGCCATGAAAGGAAAAGCAAAAATTATTGACATTATTAAGCGAAATAGCAATAAAGAAGTTTCTTAACTTATAATGATAGATTTTTAGAAAAAAACAACGTTCATAATACTTACTCGGCGATAAATAATTGCATAGATTATTAATTATATCCTATCGATAATTCGGACAACTAAAATTAAATTAGGCAAAATCTAATTGTGCAAATAATTAGAGGCGGGATTTCTATTGTTCTATACAGCCGGCATGATTGGTTTATACACGTCACATGTTAAAAAAGGCGGGAAACTTTTAGTGAACAGACAGGGGAATTCCCCTTCGTCCTTCAGATTGGCTATAAAGGTAGGAGGAAAATACTGTGCGTGGTGAAACTGAATTACATCATGGCGGCGATGGCATGGAAGGCAAGTAGTAGATCGAGGAAAGGCATGGTGAGAGTCCAACTGCATCTTCTTAAATCATTTCCATCTGAAGAGTATATATAAAGTATTTTTACTCACTGTTGAAAATGTGTTAAGTCCAGTCTGATTTTTTAAGTTTAGATGGCAAAAATCGCTTAAAAATGAATCATACTGGGATTAAATGACCACCACTACCGCTAATTGATGCAACTGCAACATCACATTCATGAAAGTGAATACCATGCATTCGGTAAGTTATTAAGTGAAGGTTTTGCAACGAAATCATGTGAACATTTATAAGTTATGAAGCATTCTGAATTATTAAAAGTATGATTGAAATATTAAAAATACTGGAACATATAATTTGGAACATTTGGAACATATAAAATAAGAACATTTGGAACATATAATTTGAACAAATAGTAATGAAATGTTGACCATGCATGAAAAAAATATGTGAAAGGTTTTTCAAATTTTGCATATGGAAAAGTAGATAATTTTAGGTTATATTTTGTATTGTTAATTGGTTTTGATTTTCTGATTGTGTCTTTCATGCATGGTCAAAAATAGGACATGTGTAAATTAGTTTAGAAATTATTCATTAACTAATTTACACATGTCCTGCATAATTTTTGCAGCCCTTTGGGTGGGCATGGCCAACATCATTGTTCTAGAAAATTCTTTGGTGTGGCCTTCCCACCCTTCTTTTGGTTTTTGTTGCCCTTCCTATGGCCTTTGGCAATCTTGACAAAGGCCTCCTTCTGTGATCTGTGAATACATAATTATGTTATAGGTTGCTTTTTTTGGTGAAAGGATATGATGCAATATTTGGAAGATATGAATAGAACAACTGAGCTTCAAATACAGAAGGTATACTTGCACTATGTCTTCTCCCTTCCTTGTCATGAAGGGAGAATTTTTTTGTGCTGCCCAATTCTTTGAATTGGGCAGCACATTCCCTCTTCAGATGAAATATGTCTTTGTACGTTATTTCCTATGATACAAAAGCAAACAATGACAGAATTTTCCACGAAAACAATAACCATGAAATATGAATAAATTATTGTGAATTGTGTAAAAAACTGATGAAATGATGAATTAATATATATTTGCTATAATTACTTTCGCTTCATCACCAAACCAGATGAGCATTAAGTAATAAGTTATACATATGGTTGATGATCATAATAGTAAAGGAGAATCTCATTATCCAAGTAACATTGAACTGAAAGTACACACCGAAAATGTTTTAAACGAAATAAAAACAACCAGCAAGGCAACTGCCAAACTGCAAATACTGGAAAAAGAATAAGATTCTAATTGTGATTGAAATGGTAAGTAATAAGTTATACATAAGGTTGATGATCATAATAGTAAAGGAGAATCTCATTATCCAAGTAACATTGAACTGAAAGTACATACCGAAAATGTTTTAAACAAAATAAAAACAACCAGAAAAGCAACTGCCAAACTGCAAATACTGGAAAAAGAATAAGATTCCAATTGTGATTGAAATGGTACGTAATAAGTTATACATATGGTTGATGATCATAATGGTAAAGGAGAATCTCATTATCCAAGTAACATTGAACTGAAAGTACATACCGAAATCTTTTTTTCTTCAGTAGGAAGGTTCAACAATCGCAAAACTAAACAATCGCAAAACTAAACGAAGACTGGAAAAGAAATCAGGAGTGATTAAATACATGGAAATAGTTATGCATGTAATAAAAAATTCGGGTATTATTTGTAATTGTCTTTGTCAATATTTAAAGGTATAAAATATCAGTAATGACGTGAAAACAATTTACCTGTTGACTGTGGCTCTGCTTTGGACAATGGATGAAGACGAATGGAAATTATTTTTGGCACGTTGCGGGGTGAAGATAATTTTGAGTATGAATACCATAGCAACAGAATGAAGAGGGCCTTGTAGAATAAAACATAGATAAGTGAAATCGAGGCCTCCTAGAAATGTCACAGAATGCGTAAACATTGTTAGTAGTATGTGGGTAGAAACACATTTGTAGTGTGATTAATTATGAGAAGAAATGACTACAGAAAGGTAGACTTTTGAAGATAAGCATATATAATGTTGCACGCTTCACTGGTAGAATATATTCAGGTAAATAGTACATTTATGTTGTAAGATATACAGTTTTTGTTGCGACTATAAAAATTATAAGTTGATTATGAGTCATCTCCTTTCAACCTTTGTTGTATGTCCTTAATATTCTGTCATCAATACTGCATTTTCTTCATTGTCTGTGTATTTATCAATGAAGGAAACTACAAAGTATTGAAATACATTAACAAATATGATTGCACATATGATTGCCTACAAAAACCTGAAAAAACTGCTTGAACATGCTATTCAATACAACATTAAAAATAGAAGTATAAATATAATACAACATTATACCCAAAAATACTATACATGACCATGCAATATTATACTGTATCATAATACTATACTGTATCATACTATATACTAGGGGTCATCACTCGCTTCGCTCGTTCGCCCCAGCCCGTCAAGTAAAAGAAGCTTAATCTGGTTGGCGCACTTCGTGCGCTGCATTCGCTTTGCTCATGCCTCTTTCAACCCCACGTACAATGGGTTAGCTCGCTGCGCTCGCCTGTCTATCTATTATCAAGAAACATAGTCTGATAGGGCGCACTTCGTGCGCTGCATTCGCTTCGCTCATGCCTCTTTCAACCCCACGTACAATGGGTTAGCTCGCTGCGCTCGCCTGTCTATCTATTATCAGGAAACATTGTCTGATAGGGCGCACTTCGTGCGCTGCATTCGCTTTGCTCATGCCTCTTTCAACCCCACGTACAATGGGTTAGCTCACTGCGCTCGCCTGTCTATCTATTATCAAGAAACATAGTCTGATAGGGCGCACTTCGTGCGCTGCATTCGCTTTGCTCATGCTTCTTTCAACCCCACGTACAATGGGTTAGCTCGCTGCGCTCGCCTGTCTATCTATTATCAAGAAACATAGTCTGATAGGGCGCGCTTCGTGCGCTGCATTCGCTTCGCTCATGCCTCTTTCAACCCCACGTACAATGTGTTAGCTCGCTGCGCTCGCCTGTCTATCTATTATCAAGAAACATTGTCTGATAGGGCGCCCTTCGTGCGCTGCATTCGCTTTGCTCATGCCTCTTTCAATCCCACGTACAATGGGTTAGCTCGCTGCGCTCGCCTGTCTATCTATTATCAAGAAACATTGTCTGATAGGGCGCACTTCGTGCGCTGCATTCGCTTCGCTGATGCCTCTTTCAACCCCACGTACAATGGGTTAGCTCGCTGCGCTCGCCTGTCTATCTATTATCAAGAAACATAGTCTGATAGGGCGCACTTCGTGTGCTGCATTCGCTTCGCTCATGCCTCTTTCAACCCCACGTACAATGGGTTAGCTCGCTGCGCTCGCCTGTCTATCTATTATCAAGAAACATTGTCTGATAGGGCGCACTTCGAGCGCTGAATTCGCTTTGCTCATGCCTCTTTCAACCCCACGTACAATGGGTTAGCTCGCTGCGCTCGCCTGTCTATCTATTATCAAGAAACATTGTCTGATAGGGCGCACTTCGTGCGCTGCATTCGCTTTGCTCATGCCTCTTTCAACCCCACGTACAATGGGTTAGCTCGCTGCGCTCGCCTGTCTATCTATTATCAAGAAACATTGTTTGATAGGGCGCACTTCGAGCGCTGCATTCGCTTTGCTCATGCCTCTTTCAACCCCACGTACAATGGGTTAGCTCGCTGCGCTCGCCTGTCTATCTATTATCAAGAAACATAGTCTGATAGGGCGCACTTCGTGCGCTGCATTCGCTTTGCTCATGCCTCTTTCAACCCCACGTACAATGGGTTAGCTCGCTGCGCTCGCCTGTCTATCTATTATCAAGAAATATTGTTTGATAGGGCGCACTTCGTGCGCTGCATTCGCTTCGCTCATGCCTCTTTCAACCCCACGTACAATGGGTTAGCTCGCTGCGCTCGCCTGTCTATCTATTATCAAGAAACATTGTCTGATAGGGCGCACTTTGTGCGCTGCATTCGCTTCGCTCATGCCTCTTTCAACCCCACGTACAATGGGTTAGCTCGCTGCGCTCGCCTGTCTATCTATTATCAAGAAACATTGTCTGATAGGGCGCACTTCGTGCGCTGCATTCGCTTCGCTCATGCCTCTTTCAACCCCACGTACAATGGGTTAGCTCGCTGCGCTCGCCTGTCTATCTATTATCAAGAAACATAGTCTGATAGGGCGCACTTCGTGCGCTGCATTCGCTTTGCTCATGCCTCTTACAACCCCACGTACAATGGGGTAGCTCGCTGGGCTCGCCTGTCTATCTATTATCAAGAAACATTGACGGGTAGGGCACACTTTGTGCGCTGCATTCCCTTATGCTCATGCCCCTTTGAACCCCACTTACAATGGGTTAGCTCGCTGCGCTCGCCTGTCTATCTATTATCAAGAAACATAGTCTGATAGGGCGCACTTCGTGCGCTGCATTCGCTTATGCTCATGCCTCTTTCAACTCCACGTACAATGGGATAGCTCGGTGCGCTCGCCTGTCTATCTATTATCAAGAAACATTGACTGACACGGTGCACTGCGTGCGGTGCATTCACTTACGCTCATGCCCCTTTCAACCCCACGTACAATGGGTTAGCTCGCTGCGCTCGCCTGTCCATCTATTATCAAGAAACATTGGCTGATAGGGCGCACTTCGTGCGCTGCATTCGCTAATGGTCATGCCCATACATACATACATACCGACATACATGCATACCGACATACATTCGTACCTACATACATAGATACATACATACATACATACATACATACATACATGAGCCGGACGCGATCGCTTCGCTCCCTCCCCGGAGCCCGTCAAGTAAAAAAGCTTAATCTGGTTGGCGCGCTTTGCGCACTGCATTCGCTTCCGCTCATGCCCATACATACATACATACATACATACATATAAACCTACTATATACCTACTATACAAACATACTATACCTATTATACAAACATACTATACCTACTATACCTACTATATAAACATACTGTACCTACTATAAAAACATACTACACCTACTATACCTACTATAAAAACATACTATACCTACTATAAAAACATACTACAAATACTATACATACTATACCTACAATACAAACATACTATACTTACTATAAAAACACACTATGCATACTATACCTACTAGAAAAACATACTATACCTACTATACCTACTTTACAAACATACTATACTATACCCACTAAACAAAGATACTATACATACTATACCTACTATACAAACATACAAACACTTTGCGAAAGTTTAAATGAGGAAAATCGTGCAATTAGCGCCTGAAAAATTCATAACTTTGACTTTGTTTTCATTGGGCCTAAGCGTTGCAAGCATGCCGAAGCAAGGCCTACTAACAAAAACCATAACTATTTCAACTTAAAATACAAAACAAAGCTATCACCTGTGTTTTTTATTGTCTTCTGCAACTCTCCAGGGTCTTTGAAACAAATAGCAGTTTTCTGCAAAGATAATTCAGGTGGTAAAACACTTTGAAAAGCCCCTTTGTGTGCAAAACAAAAACACGCATCCTCTTCTCCAAAAGTACCTGCTGCAACCGAAGGCGAAAAACGAAAAACGATCAACAACCCACGTGGGTCGCGTGAAAAGAGCCAAACAAATTGCAGGAAAAGGCGAAACGGGTCACATGAACAGCAAACACTTTGTTCGAAAATGGAGTTTGCGACGCGAATTTGGAATATTCGCCAGCGTAAGCCGTAGTTTTTTCGTGATAGCACAATTAGCAGAATAATTAGTGGAATAATTCAATAATTTGGGAGAAAACCGAAAAACAAAATCTATTACCCTGGTTAAATTAATAAACTAAACACTCAGTGTGAATTTCATTGCCATATACCCACATACAAAAAAGCCTTTGTGATTACACGGTTCGCCATTTGGGCGTTCGACCTATTGTTTCGGGTCGAATCAATTGTTTTTGGCAGGGAAAGTGCGTCATCACGTGACTCCGCAGAATATATATATTAGATTTTATTTTTCATGTTGCATTGAATAGTATGTTGAAGAAGTTTTTTAAGTCTTTGTAGGCAATCATATGTTCTCCAATTTGTTAATATATTTCTATACTTTGTGGTATAGAAATATTGTTAATATATTTTTATACTTTATACTTTTTAGTACCCTTCATTGATAAATACACAGAGAATGAAGAAGATGCATGATTGATGATAGAATATTAAGAACACACCGCAACGCGCCAAAAATATTTTCCTTTCATGTTCATCATTAGGGAGTTTCAGCACGCGCAACCTAAACGTTAACGTTAACGTTAGCTGCTAAGGTTTTCAGAAATTGTTTGCACTTCCCTCCAGCTTCCACGCTTCCCGCATCTTAAAGCCGTAAAACACTGAAGCCAAAACTTCTCTTAGCAATGAATAACCAGGGTTTCTCAACCACCTAAATGTCTTCATTGAATAAATTCACATTTGTTAGTCATTCTTAGCAACTCAAATGAAAATTATAACCAAATATCTCAAATATATGACATTAATACTGCCATCGCTGTTGATGAGTTTTGAGCCTAAATTTGATCTAAAATTGAACGCATGTATTTTCACGAGTTAAACAAAAATATAGCAGTTTAATACCATATAATTTATCTACTAGCCTTCTATAAGGTCGACACAGTTGTCTGAGAATCCATATAAATACAATAAACAATTTTTCCAAACAGAAAGTGCAAAAAGAAGTTAATGTTTTGACAAAACGTTACGAATGCTGACCTAAGGATACAGATTGCTGCCTAAAACGTTAGCAGAATTGGGGGTGTCCCTTTGCGCTTGCGCAATGCGGAAAATTTGGGAGCTAACGTTAACGTTTACGTTAGCGTTGTGGTTGCTTAAACTCCCTATTGTCAAATGTAGAACCACAAGTCAACAGGTAAATTGTTTTTAACTCATTAGTAATAATTTATACTTTTACATATTAATAAAGACATTAACAAATAATACCCAAATTTTTTATTACATGCACAACAATTTAATCAATTTAATCACTTTAATCACAATTTAACAATGTATTTAATCACTGATGATATTCCTTTTCCAGTCTTCGTTCAGTATTCCAATTATACATTGAACCTTTCTTCTTGAAGAAAGAAAGATTTCGGTATGTAGTTTTTTCCAATGTTACTTAGATAATTACATTCTCCTTTACTATTATGATCACCAACCATATGTATAACTTACTACTTACCATTTAAATCACAATTATATTCTTCTTTTTCCAGTATTTGCAGTTTGGCATTTGCCCTGTCATTTTTATTTCGTTTAGATTTTCGGTATGTATTTTCACTTCAATGTTAATTAGATAATGAGATTCTCCATTACTATTATGATCACCAACCATATGTATAACTTACTACTTACCATTTAAATCACAATTATATTCTTCTTTTTCCAGTAGTCGCAGTTTGGCAGTTGCCCTGTTATTTTTATTTCGTTCAGATTTTTGGTATGTACTTTCAGTTCAATGTTAATTAGATAATGAGATTCTCCATTACTATTATGATCACCAACCATATGTATAAATTACTACTTACCATTTAAATCCAAATTTTCTTTTTCCAGTATTTGCAGTTTGGCAGTTGCCCTTTATTTTTAATTTTCTTCAGATTTTCGGTATATGCTTTCATTTCTATGTTAATAAGATAATGAGATTCTCCATTACTATTATCTTCACCAAGCATAGGTATAAATTACTACTTACCATTTCAACCACAATTATCTTATTATTTTTCCACCATTTCCAGTTTGGCCTTTGATTTCTACTTTGTTCATATTTTGGTATGTACTTTTCTTTCAATGTCACTTACATAATGAGATTCTCCATTAATATTATCTTCACAAAGCATATGTATAATTTACTACTTACGATTTGAATCACCATTATCTTATTACTTTTCCAGTATTTGCAGTTTGGCAACTGTCCTTTGATTTTGTATGATATTATATTATTTTGCAACAGTACTGCTTCATGTAAATATATTCTTTTTTCACATATCAATGATTCTTGTTAAAGAAAAACAACTTTTATTTGTTTGCTTTAAGGTTCGCTATGGCTACAAGTTGCAAAAGAAAGCCTGAGCCAGAAAAAAAAATAGTTATATGGCTTTGTGATCAAGTCAAAGTAATTATAGCTAATATACACTTACTGAGCATAAGTTACGCACCACCCGATGAAAAATGGCGTCTAAAAGTGGCCCGAGGCCCAAGCAAGAAAATTTACATAACAATATATAAATACCAAACGGGTTTCAATTGCGAATTTCTTTAGCAGAAATATACTCACAATTTCATAAATTTTCAAGTGAAAACATAATTTAAACTATATCATATTGCTTTATAATAATATTTAAAGAAAACTGCGAAGAGGTTTTTTAAAAAATGTTCACAAAAATTTATCGAAGTGGAGTAATTAAAACGCCTATAACCATAATTTCTTTCACTCAAAGCCACGCAAATTCTCTCTCATTTGAAAGAGAATGTTTTAAAATTTTGAAAAATGTAAAAATTTGTCATGTAACTGTCTTGACCTTTTCTAATTTTCAGTTTCAGTCTTTGTTTACTACTAGGGGAGCACATGTTTTGTTTTTCAAATTTCAGAGTGGGTTTTAAAAAATGAAATTTTTGTTAGCTTCAGAAAGGATGAAGCCCTTGAAAATTATATCAAATTATAGTATTTGAAACAAATTATAGGAATATACATGTCGGGTTTTTTGTTATGGCGCTTAACCTTCTTATTTTTTACTCTGAAAAAAAATTACGGAAAAATAGGTTTTGTGAAATCACATTCCTGAAATGATAAACAAAGACTGAAACTGAAAATTATAAAAGGTCAAGACAGTTACAGGACAAATCTTTACATTTTTCAAAATTTTAAAACATTCTCTTTCAAATGAGAGAGAATTTGCGTGGCTTTGAGTGAAAGAAATTATAGTTATAGGCGTTTTAATTACTCCACTTCGATAAATTTTTGTGAACATTTTTTAAAAAACCTCTTCGCAGTTTTCTTTAAATATTATTATAAAACAATATGATATAGTTTAAATTATGTTTTCACTTGAAAATTTATGAAATTCTGAGTATATTTCTGCTAAAGAAATTCGCTATTGAAAACAGTTTGGTATTTTTATATTGTTATGTAAATTTTCTTGCTCAGGCCTTGCGCCACTTTTAGACGTCATTTTTCATCGGGTGGTGCGTAACTTATGCTCACTAAGTGTATTAATTCATATTTCATCAGTTTTTAAGCACTTCACTATAATTAATTCATATCTTTGCTTTTGTATCCTAGGAAATAACAGACAAAGACATTTATGGTCTGAAAAGGGAGTGTGCTGCCCAATTTGGAGAATTGGGCAGGAACAAAAAGTTCTCCTTGGTTGACAAGGAGGGGAGGAGACTCCCCACAAAAGATATAGTGTAAGTATACCTTCTGTATTTGAAGCTCAGTTGTTCTATTGATATGTTCCAAATATTGTATAATATCCTTCCACCAAAAAACAACCTGTAACCTAATTGTGTATTCACAGATCACAGAAGGAGGCCTTTATTAAAATTGGTAAAGGCCAAAGAAAACAAAAAATGGATAAAAAGGGTGGGAAGGCCACCCAAGAATTTTCTAGAGCTTTGATGGTGGCCATGCCCACCCAAAGGGCTGTAAAAATTATGCAGGACATGTGTAAATAGTTTCTTAACTAATTTACACATGTCCTGTTTTTGACCATGCATGAAAGAGACAATCATAAAATCAAAACCACTACATTAACGCAAAATATAAAGTAAAATTATCCACTTTTCCATATAAAAATTTTTTAAAATAGTTCACATTTTTTGTTCATGCATGGTCAAAGTTTTATTCCTAATATATTTGTTCATATAGACCAGGCGGAGAATAGGGGAATGCTCACTCGAGGGCGAAATTTATGGGACCAAGTGCATTTGGCCAATTCGAGGGTGCTGATTTCGAAAATCGATGTTATACGGGGATTTCGGGGGGCCATCAGCCTCATTTTCGTGTTAAAGTCTCGTTTTTATGTAGATGAACCAAACCAACGAGAAAATAGATTTAAGAGGAGATACCAAACATCTAAAAGTAGATTAAGCATCTTTGATGGATGTAAATGTTGAAAACTGATTTTAGAACTTTTAAGGTGGGCAGCAGCCTCGTTTTCATGATGACGAAATTTCGTTATCGTACAATTTCTATCTTTCGAGAGGCATCCAAACAGGTCAAAGCGCTTAAAAACCTACAGTTGTTACGGTTGTCCTCTATAGGGGCTATGCAGCACTATTAACTGATTAATACGAATAATACTAATACTATTGATTAATATTGATTAATACTGATTAATACTGATTAATACTGATTATTGCTAACTGATCAATAACACTAATAGAAATGCAAGCGGATCATCCAGACTGAGTCAGAACGTTTCACAGTTCTTCAAAGTCGTCGTCACTGTCACTGCACTCGACACTCTCAGCTTCCAGTTCTTCGTTGACTTCAACTTGGCTCAGCGAAAGCTCCGAGATATCTTCTGGGTAGCAGGTATCACTCCAACGAACCGATCCTGATTCATTCCAACCATGATCTACTTGGGCGTCCAACTGAAGCATCAAACCATTTGCTTGCCAGAAAATCATAGCGACATAGTTTGCACGCAGAATATGAAGCCTGAGGTTTTCTTTACATGGCGGCAGGAGACTGAGATCTATGATCTTCTTTTCTCTTTCGAACTTCTGCACAAATAGCTTGTGTCGCAGCAAAGTCACGGACGATATTCTCTTGTTTCCATACAGCACACAGACAAACTTCTCTAAACCGTTGGCGAGATCGTCTGACACCTGAGAGGAGCTTCCTAGCACAGAAAAAAGCCTGATGAACTCTGCTTCTAATAACATTGCCTTCCAAAATGCTTGATTCCCCTTCTTGAAAAAGCTGGATACTACTGCTTGCTTCCAAACATTGCCTTCCAAAATGCTTGCTTCCCCTTCTTGAAAAAGCTCAGTTACGTACAGGTTTTCGGAGCCTCTTTTTATGATTCGTTTATTCATGTCAACAATAATTTTGATTTCAATTTACTTTCTTCTATTTTAGTAGCTGTTTACATTACAGAGAGGAGCGCAGTTTAACGTGAGGGTTTTCATAAAATTTACATTATATTACATAGCATTACTTTGATCATAATGACTTATTTACAAAATTATACATAACACTACCATACTCTTTAAATACACAATATTTACTTCTTTGTGTTGCAGCTTTACACAAGGCTATAATTATTTTCATTGTTCTTGCTATTCTGGCCATTGTCTACAAGCGATAACATGTACAATAGTATTGCCTAATTGTACTTTATACTTCTTCTTCATATCACAACTTGCACCATGCCGCGCAAGTCCAGGAGAAGTGTAACCGGTGACAGAGGTAGAAATCAATGTGTAGCATAGGAGTCACATCAACCAACAGTGTCATCCTAAACAGATGGGAAATGCGAATAACCCACTTGCAGCAGTCAACGATCTTCAACAACTGCAGCTCGAAAACCATCAGCTTGAAGCCCCTGAATATCAGTCATTTCCAGCACAGTATCCCCTTCCACAGATACAGCCAATGGAGATGGACATGGAACCAGAGCTTCCTATTCAGAACCAAGAGCTTCCAGCAGCAGAACAGCCTGCAGACATCGAGATGCACGATGCAGTTCCAGTACCTGATGAAAATCAGATACCAGAACCCGTTCAAGATCAGCAAATGCAAGTTGACAACCCTGTCCCTGAGAACAACGAAGCTGAAAACCTCATCCCCTTCTCCCCATTACCACACCACTTGAATAAAATGAGCAGAACATGTATTCATTGTGGTGCAAAGTACTTCAAAGAAGATCTTAACTCCCGAAAACAATACAACAAGTGTTGCATGGGAGGTTTAATCACTCTGGATCCAATTCAACCACCTCCAAACAGTGTAATGCATTTATACACTGGTGATACTGCCGAATCAAAGTATTTCTTAAAGCACTTCCGCCAATACAACTCATTATTGGCCATGGCATCATGGAAGGCTAATATTGTACGTCATGCCAGAGCTGGACCACCAGTGATCACAATTCACGGAAAGGCATATCACATGACTGGTAACTGATACAATATGATTCCAGTCATTATCAATAAAACGTATTATTTGTTTATGCTGGCTACAATTGAACTTTTATTTCCCTAACTTATGCTTTGAATCATTAACAGGTGTAACAGAAACAGACAGATCCAGAAAATATGCAGAACTATACATTATGGATACGCAACAAGCCTTCCAGGAACGGCAAAACACTGCAGGAGGACAGCGTCTTGATTTAGACATTGTTGCACATCTCCAGAATGAATTAATGGCAGTCAATCGATTTGCACAACATTTTCGAAGCATGGGTGAAATATTGGAGGAACAGCGGCAGCAAGCTATTGCAAAAGATCAGCCTGTTCCGACATTCAAAATGGTCATAACAGGTCGCCCACAACAAGATCGCAGATACGATAATCCAACTGCCAGAGAAATTGCAGCTATATATACTGTACAAAATGGAGATGCACCAAATCTTGACGACAGAGAACTGCAAGTTCAAACAAGATGCGGAGATCTCAAGAAGATTTACGCAACCAGTCCAAGTGCCGATCCTCTCACGTATCCATTGATGTTCTTTCACGGTGACAGAGGATACAGTTTGGACCTTCAACGGTTGCCTACCGCAAATGTAAGAGATCAACAACACATCAATCGTGATCGCCGTACAAGACTGACCCTCACCGAATACTATTTATACAGAATCCAGATCAGGGATGCATTCTCAGCCATCCACATTGCATCACTTCTATTTCAACAGTATCTGGTAGATGCATATACGAAGATAGAAGGCAATAAACTGCACTGGATTATGAATAATCAACGTCAGCTTCGTGTTGACACATATCGTGGCCTGATGGATCATCTCCACAGAAGAGCTGAAATCGAAAACCAGATGGCCAGGGCTAACAATCCGAATCAACCCGTACATATTGATGTTGGCCGTGTTATCATTCTACCCTCAACATTTCCTGGCAGCCAAAGAAACATGTATCAACACTTTCAAGATGCAATGACAATCGTAGGGAAGTATGGCAAGCCAGACATTTTCCTCACAATGACTGCCAATCCTAAATGGAAGGAGATAGAAGAAAACATTCTACCACACCAGACGGCCAATGATCGACCGGACATTGTCACACGAGTATTTCAACTCAAACTCCAAGAACTACTTGACATTCTGCACAAGCACATTCTTGGAAATGTCACAGCTCATGCGTATGTTATAGAATTTCAGAAGAGAGGACTACCACACGCACATATGATTCTGTTTCTTTCACAAGCTGATAAACCAAGAACACCACAACAGGTATTTTTGACATGTACTACTAATTCTATCTCTCATTCTTAAATTTATATCCAATGCACAGTATAACTATTCTGCACGTCATTTCTATTATAAAATTGTTGATTATCATATTCATTATCAGGTGGATCAACTGATATCAGCAGAGATTCCAGACCCACAGGATGCAAAATACCACAAGTTGGTCCTAAAGCACATGACACATGGACCCTGTGGAAATTTAAATCCTCGATGCTTGTGCATGGAAAAGAACAAATGCAAAAGGCACTTTCCAAAAGAACAAGTTGCTGACACTCAAATCAATGTCAAGGCAATCCTCTCTACAGACGACGCTGTCTTCATCCAGTCAATGTGAATGATCACATTCTGGATGATACTTGGGTAGTGCAACACAACAGACACCTACTAATCAAATATCAGTGTCATATCAACGTGGAAATATGCAGTACAGTAAAAATTGTCAAGTACATTTTCAAATATATCCACAAAGGACACGATATCGCACATGTTGAAATTCTTGAAGAAAATCAACAACAAGTACCTCAAGACATTGAACACAACGAGGTGCGCCAATACATTAACGCAAGATATATTGGACCACATGAAGCTGTCTATCGGCTTCTGCAGTTCCCCATGCACGACAAAAGCCACATAGTCAAACAGCTTTCTGTTCATCTACCATTTGAGCAACAAGTCATCTTTCATGACAATGATGACGAACAAAGGCTCAACAACATTGGTGATAGAACAACACTCACAGCATGGTTTGAACTCAACCAGCAAGATCCAGCTGCACGTCAGTACCTCTATCATGAGATACCAGAGCACTATGTCTTCCAGGAGCGTTCCAAAACATGGACAACCAGACAACGAAGAACAATGCCAATCATTGGTAGAGTAAATCAAGTGCAGCCTAGACCTTGCGAGCAAAAATTTGCTCTCAGACTTTTGCTATTGCATCAACGAGGAGCTACTTCATTTGAAGACCTTCGTACAGTAGAAGGTAATCTATGTGACTCCTTCAAAGATGCAGCATTAGCTCTAGGGCTATTAGAAGATGATGCCCAAGTCACATGTTGCCTTGATGAACCTGTCATCTTCAATATGCCTTCACAACTCAGACAGTTGTTTGCATCATTGCTACTCTTTCAAACGCCATCAGACATCAGAACTCTCTTCAATACCTTCAAAGAAGCAATGAGTGAAGACTTTGTCAGATGTGATCAACTTAACAATCCAGACATAACCTTCCAAGACAGACACATGTATCAATGTCTACATGATATTGACAACAATTTGAAGGTTCATGGTTTGTCCATCACGAATTACGATCACCTTCCTCAGCTACCGGCCGACTTTGTCATTCAAGAACAAGGTGATTTACAACTTAACATGATGATATTCGCTGTATTAATTTAGCCAACATATACTTCTATTTATCCCAAATGAAACTGTTGCTTATGTTTTCAGAGGAAGATCACATGGATGTTGAAAAAGAAAGAGAGCAAGGAGAAGAAATGCGCGCTGCATTGAATCCAGAACAACGAGTTGTTTACACAGCCATTGGACATTGGACACACACATTGGAGCAATTGACGTGCAATCTGAACAGAACTGTCACTTTCTCGACGGACCAGCTGGCACAGGGAAAAAATTTATCTGCAACACATTGGTTCGTAATCTTCACGCATCTGGGCACAAAGTTCAGTGTCTGGCTTGGTCAGGAGTTGCAGCTACACTGCTTATTGATGGCAGAACATCGCATTCGCAATTCCAAATTCCAATACCATTGAAGCTGGAATCAACATGCAATGTCAAGAGACAGAGCCGAAGAGCACAAGTGTTGCGTGAAAAAACCCTGTTCATATGGGATGAAGCTTCAATGATACCAGCATTGGCATTACAAGCAGTTGACAGACTGCTTCGGGATATCACAAGAGTTGACAAGCCATTTGGTGGCAAATTCATGTTACTTGGTGGCGATTTGAGACAGATCTTACCTGTTGTTCCCAAAGCAGGAAGGGAGAAAATCATATCAGAGAGTCTTAAATCATATCAAATCAGTGATTTGTGTGCAACGTTTCAACAACATCGTCTGTACACAAACATGAGAGCTGTTCAAGATCAATCGTACAGACAATTCTCAGAATGGCTCCTAAGACTCGGTAACAAACAAGAACCACATGATGCACTTGACAATATCACTTTGCCACATCAAATATGCACTTCTTCGCAAGAGGAAATGATCAACTTCATATATCCCCAGCCTAATACACCACAGTTGCGCCTCATGCTGGATCCGGTAACCATGTCAGAGCGTTGTTGTCTTACCCCAAAGAATGACTTTTCACATCAATTCAATGGCATCATTCTGGAAAGACTACAAACTCCTGACAGAACATACTGCAGCACAGACAGTGTGATAACAGAGGATCCAGATGAGGAGACGGCATATCCAATTGAGTTTATCAACAATCTAACTCCTAACGGAATGCCATTACATCGACTTAGACTCAAGGTATAATCTTGCTATGTAATGATTACGTATACATGAATTGAAGTCCACATTAATAGCACTTTTTAAAGCCTGATTATCCTTCATTATCACAGTACTATAATGCAATGCACATTGTTATTTGCAACTCTCTTTGTTTAAGGTTGGTGCAACAATAATTCTTCTGAGGAATCTAAATCCAAAGAAAGGTCTTTGCAACGGCACAAGACTTATTGTACGCCATCTCCGACGTAACGTGATCACAGCAGAGATCATCACGAAGGAACACAGAGGCCAGCAGGTCATGATTCCCAGAATAACATTGTCAACACAAGACACGGAGATGCCGTTCAACATCAAGCGACGGCAATTACCAGTCAGACTAGCATACTGCCTTACTATCAACAATCTCTGAGGTATGTTGGTTTGTATTTACCCGAGCCGGTGTTCACACATGGTCAGTTATATGTGGCCATGTCAAGAGCAACATCATTTGACGGGCTCAAAGTATTCCTCCCAGAGGAAACACACAGGAAGACAAAAAAAATTGTCTTCCAAGAAGTCCTGTAAAGGTCTTCACCAACTTTTGAGCATAAATTGCGTTGCTCACAGAGGGTGTCAGTCTACCAAAATGCACATACACAAATTACGGGGCTCAGATTGTGGTTCTAGCAGATCGGCATTGCATTACAGTGTGATGTTCCCTGTTGTGATATCAGCACAACACTCAGAAAGCAATGCCGTAAAAAGCTTTGAACATTGCTGGTTTGCCACGCCACTCCAGTCAATAAGATCCGCCAGGAACGATCCGGACACTTTCACAACACTCCAGTGTCCGGGGGTGTTCGCCAACAGCAACGACACGATCTGGGTCCTCGGTAGCACCCGTATCAGAAGAGATCTGCTTTGCCCTGCTCTCCGATATTGCCTATGGGAGTATGGCTTTCCTTTTCTCTGTGAAAACTGCAATCTCTCCATTAACCATAACTGTTTTAAAAATAATTAGAATTGGATTATACTCCTCTCAACCAATTAACTCATTTACTTATTCATTATATCATTATAGATGACCCAATATTCTTTAGTATTCCAAATTTAAATTGCAGTTTTCATGAACAAGGAAACCTCGAACAAAGGTTACCCCTTGAAGTTGGTGTTCGAGCTTTAAACTAATGTAACCGGCAATCTTCTTTTTTTAATACTACCAAACTTAATGGTGAAAACACATTAATGTGTGTCACGCGAGTATGAATTCCTATTGAACAATGCTGTCTACATTGCTGAACACTCCACATGATGAAGAAATCAATACTATTTACAGACGGGACAAATTATTTCTCATTCATGTTCACTATTCGATTTATAAAACATGAACATTAAATGGACATCAGAAGTATGTGTACATATTTATTCATGCATGTTAAAGCTCATGTTTTCCTTTATGAAATTGTATGCCAACAGTTTTTTATAGTTGTGTGTAGCACATAGTTTAAGCTATCATGAATGATACTTACTTTTTACCGTTTATGTACTAGTACATTATATGCAAAAACAATGCAGGATTAATCTACTCTCTTCTAATTTACTGAGCTTCGTCAATGTGTGTTATCCAATTGAGCCCTTTATCCGCCGTTGAAACGAGGTCGATGAGAAACTTTGGCCTCTTTTTCATCAATGCTCAACAATAACTTTTGAAATATGAATTTGAAACAACTTGGCTTTCCATCACAAAAAGATCATCAAACAGGAGAACTTATAATTGGGAAATTATTTCCAAATTTACAGGGGACATTTTCAATGTATGTTACAGGTAATACACTTATACTTGATTTTTAACTTATTCCCAATTCAATTTCATCAAATTGTTAAACCATCTTAATTTTGGTTAGGCCATGAAAACTTATTGCAACGAAATCGAAAATTTTGATTAGTTATTTGATACCTTTATAGTTTATTTTCTTCCGAAATAGATGTTTGATGCCCTGACTACATGTGCCTGCCTGTCTTAGCTTGGACTAAACTAATTCTTGAAGTATTTACCAATTTATTGATTCCTTTTGTTCATTGCCTCCATGCATGTGTCACAAGAAAAATATATTGACATCCTCATCAAACTATTGTTATTTTCAATACTGATGATGGGTGAAGCATTCGTAGACCAGTGGAAAAATGATTTTCACTCAGTTTGCATTTCCAACATCTTTTTTCATCTAATCCACAAGGGCTATTGATGAATATGCCTGCACAACTATCATGTTGTCCTATTATTCTATAACTATAATATCGTCATTTCATTGATTATTAATTCTTCCTTTTTCCTATATGATTCTTAGTGAAACAAATACTGAAGTGATTAACCGAAGCTGTCAATATCACTAATACTTGCTATTCACACCATGCAAATGTGAAATGACTGAAATAAACATTAACCACACTATGCATGAAAAGTCAAAGAAATCCTTGAAAAACTCATGAAAGGAGAATTCTGGTTATGTAAGTCTCTATCACATTGTAATTTAATTAGCTTTTGTGTCATGTTATTGCCTTATAGACTGATCTGGGACACAATAACAATGTATTACTTTTATCCTTGGGAGACAACTACCGTTGCTCAAATGGTAGAGTAAAATTTAAGTTCATTGTTCTGCTAACCTACCCAAAGTTACAATTTACATTCATTCAAATTTTTACTATCCCTTCACGAAAGGTTTTGTGCTTTCAAAGGTCAATTGCCATTTTATGATCCAATGTTGCATGTCAATGCAATAATAGACAGACAGATAGACAGGCGAGCACAGCGAGCTAACCCATTGTACATGGAGTTGAAACAGGCATGAGCGAAGCGAATGCAGCGCACGAAGTGCGCCCTATCAGACAATGTTTCTTGATAATAGATAGACAGGCGAGCGCAGCGAGCCCAACCCATTGGATGTGGGGTTGAAAGAGGCATGAGCAAAGTGAATGCAGTGCTCGAAGAGCGCCCTATCAGTCAATTTTTCTTGATAATAGATAAACAGGCGAGTGCAGCGAGCTAACCCATTGTACGTGGGGTTGAAAGAGGCATGAGCGAAGCGAATGCAGCACACGAAGTGCACCCTATCAGTCAATGTTTCTTGATAATAGATAGACAGGCGAGCACAGCGAGCTAACCCATTGTACTTGGAGTTGAAAGAGGCATGAGCGAAGTGAATGCAGTGCATGAAGTGCGCCCTATCAGTCAATGTTTCTTGATAATAGATAGACAGGCGAGCGTAGTGAGCAAACCCATTGTACGTGGGGTTGAAAGAGGCATGAGCGAAGCGAATGCAGCGCACGAAGTGCGCCAACCAGATTAAGCTTTTTTTAACTTGACGGGCTGGGGCGAACGAGCGAAGCCAGTGATGACCCCTAGTTTTAATGTCATTACTGTGTGATTATGTAAATTGATATAAATACATATGGAAACTTATAATACATGTGGAAAATAGTCAAATTGCATGAGGCATTTGGGTTACGGAAAATGGACTTGCCTAGCTGTAGGTAGGTTGTGTTAAACATTTTATTTTACCTCATTGTCATTTGGTGGTTGATTTACATTAAGCATTTCCACATCTGCCCTTTGTATTGCCGCTTCACCTCCATGATTACGATTCAAAAGGGGTGGTTGCAATTGCATAATGGTCGGCGGTACCTGCAGAGATGAAAAAGTATTGACAATTTGCTTGATATAATAGCTGGTTTTATTTTGATAGCTTTTAATTTCAAATAGTTGTATAATATAGAGTTATCTATTTTGAAAGTTCAGCACAAATTATTGGGTTGTGTACCTGAAGTTCAGGGGCCAGTGCTGCAGGATTGCAAGCAATATCCTGGTTGTGGTACTGCTATAAGTCCATAGTGTGGAAGCACCACAGGTAGTTGCCATGGCACATACAATGCTTGCATCTGTGGTATGGAGTCAGATACTGGACAAAATGGGTCAATTGTTTTGGTCGTGGCAGTCGCTTGTGTGGTATGCTTATTCGTTTGGTTGTGGCACTTTCTGTGTTATGGCATTGGTGCATTTATTTGGTTGTGGCAGTCACCTCTTTTGGTTGTGGAAAACTGTGGTTGGCGGTGGCAGTCCTCTGTTTTGGTCGCAGTTTTGTGTTGGTTGTGGCTCTTTTGATTGACAAGCGTTTAGGCTATTGAATTAGATTGGCAAAAATATTTTGTCAATTGAATTGAACTTTTTGCTGAGGGTATGAACA
Source organism: Sanderia malayensis (assembly GCA_013076295.1). NCBI lineage: Eukaryota > Metazoa > Cnidaria > Scyphozoa > Semaeostomeae > Pelagiidae > Sanderia > Sanderia malayensis. The sequence continues at coordinate 65,659 of RQOL01000689.1, read as the reverse complement.
TGAACATGAGCCGGAGCCCTATGAGCTACTTTGGGCCTTCGTCTTACTGAATTCTGAACTTCAAGCTTGACTTGCCACCACGTGTTACATCTTTGATCGAGTAGAGCAGAAATGGAGCCAGCAGAGCAGGAGAATTCTATTACTTCGGCTTTAAGAGATGCAATTAGTCGAATCGAAAGGCTTGAAGGACAGCAGCATCAACTCTCCTTATCTGATGATATGGCCCGTATCAGCATCCGATTCTAGTAAGGGCAGCAATCACGATCACGCAGCTTCGAACACTACTTCAACATCATCTGGGAGCAGCAGGCCAACTAGGCCATTTCTTCTCATGCGAAGGGGTGCTGCTGCTTCTCCTTTGTTTTTCCACACCAATAGACCAATAACGCCTTCTTCTGCCCCTATTTCTCTTGCCAACAGGGAAGAAGCAGTGACACATAACTTCAGGTGAGCGACGCATATTTTACCTTGACGACATTTAACTACGTAACGCCTGAAGGGTGGGGTGGGGGGTTCCTGGGGGCAGTTAGTGTACCTGAAGGGCGGGGTGTGCCACCTTAAAATAAAAAAGGTGACCCGTTTCTATACCAAATTATACCCTTTTCTAGACCCGTTTCTATACCAATTTCTACAGGCCAAATATATAGTTATTTCACAGAGATTTAAGGAGATTTATCAAAATTTTAGAGATTTATCAAAATTTATTCAGAAGGTGTACGAGATTTATGGAGTGATTTACACACCAGTGTCTTAACTTTGGAGTGTTTTAAACCTTTACTATTCACTTTAGAACATTTTAGCGTTGATATGGGGGTCTTAAGACTTGCTCAAGGCTTGCTCTAGGTACTCGCGCTTCAATTAATTTATTTTTGTTTTATACACATGCTATAAAAGATAAATTGAAACCATTTATCCTTATTATTCTAGGAGAGCATTTCCAAGTCTTGGCTGCGGGGGATCAAGACAGTCAGTACCTCCTAAAAAGAAAGCAAGGCAAGCGAGGGGGAATCGCATCTTTATAAAGCCTAAAGAAACCTGGACTCACGATTTTTGTTTGTTGGCTAACCCCAAAGACACAAGGACGCCATCTTTATCAACACTGGTTACCCTGAAGGAAGCTGGCTTGGGTAAGAAGAAAGTAACCTTTGATGATAAAAGATGTGGGCATGGCAAAGTTCGCCAAGTACTGGAAACTGTGTTTCCAAACCTAAAATCCCAGCGTGGAGCTTTTGAAATGCTTAGAGCAGACACAGGTGGTGTTAAATGCAATTTGAAACTGATTGAAATGTCCCCACAAGGATATAATCTGTAACATTTGAAAGAAAGTGTTGGAGCAACTACCATAATTTCCATAAAACCAATGCAGTCAAGCCTGTCAATGTCAAAGTGCATCTCTCAAACTCATGATTCTAACAAGAGCACATGTAGATATTGCTTGAGAGAAATTCCTTTGTGGGATATGAAAAACCACCTTGAAAACTGCATGGCTGGGGCAGGAAGCTCATCCACAAAAGACACCATGCATGAAGAAGAATTGTCTGACAGCAGTGATGAGGATGATTTAGTTTCAAAAGATGCTTTTCCTTTTTCAAAGTTCTTGCAAGGTCAATCTCAGAAGGAGGAATGGAAAAAGACTTTGAGGAGTATGTTCCCATTACATTCCCCCAAACAGGTACATGTATCACTCATTGGTGTATCATCAATTGGAGATGCTATTACAGAATTGCTAGAAAGCTCCCCTGATAGGCAGCCTTGTCAGAAACCTGATAAATCTGAAGTCTCAATGTAGAAACATTAACTACGATATTGACCTAAAGTTAGGCTTTAATCAACAATAAATCTAACCTAATTGACAAACATGGCGGCCACTGATACAGACGACCGCTGACAACAACAACCACTGGCCCACAGGCCACAGGGAACTAAAAGTCATGAAATACGTCCATACAAGTGAATATCATTTATTATGACATTCACCCTGTCCTTTAAATATCAAGTCTATCGATGGGACGCCTGATTCACTCAGAGCGCCGCAGAAGGGTGTGCTCAGAATTAGCAGGTATACTGGCTTGGTTGGTTGTTGTTGGTATGTCTTGTTGTACAGAAGAATCTACAGTTGTAGTTTCTGGCACACAATCTTGAGGCTGAACTTGAACTGGACTTGTAGATGGGGGTTTAGGTGCAAGATGCTTTGTCGACACAGTTGTCTCTCTACCATCAGAATAACGTACAAAGGCATAGTGGGGGTTTGCCTGGAGAAGCTCCACCTCATCAACTAATGGTTCAGTTTTATTTGTGCGGACATGACGCTTGAGGAGCACAGCACCGGGCTCTGCCATCCAGGTAGGTACCGATGCACCAGAAGAAGATCGTCTAGGAAACCTGAACATACGCTCATGAGGTTATGTTCATGTCTCGTTTGTGGCAGTACAGAGCAATGACCGTATGGAATGGAGAGCATCAGGTAGAACAACCTGCCAATACTTGGTATGTAAATTCTTAGATTTCAAGGATGTTTCGATAGCCTTCCAAACGATACCATTATATCTGTCAACCTGACCATTTCCAGCTGGGTTGTAGCTTGTTGTACGACTTGTGGCGATCCCTTTTCCTCTTAGAAATGCTTTTAGCTCATGACTCATGAAGGATGTACCACGGTCTGAGTGTACATATGCTGGCATGCCAACCAAGGAGAATAGAGTAGTGAAGCACTTGATTACTGTAGAAGTTGATATATCTGAGCATGGGAACAAAAAAGGGAATCTTGAATATTCATCCACTACGTTCAAGAAATACCTGTTTTCATTGTTGCTTGGCAATGGACCTTTGAAGTCGATATTTATTCTTTCAAATGGTTGAGTTGCTTTAATGAGTGGGACTTCCTCTGGCTTGTGATATTGGGGCTTAGATTCTGCACCGATTTGACACTGGTTTGTGACACGCTTTACCTCCTCCATTGAATAAGGTAAGTTCTTGCTACGAACAAAGTGGTTAAGCCTGGTAACACCAGGGTGGCACAGTGCCTCATGGAGGGTATACAGGGAATCTTGAAGTGCAGCGGCACAAGCTGCTCTGGAGAGTGTGTCAGGAAGTACATTCTCCTTTCCTGGTCGGTATAAGATATCAAAGCTATAACATGCTAGTTCAAGCCGCCAACACATGATTTTGTCGTTCTTTATTTTACCACGGTTGCGCTGATCAAACATGTAAGATACAGACTTTTGGTCAGTTCTCAGTGTGAAATGTCTTCCTGTCAGGAAATGTCTCCAATGCCTGATTGCTTCAATGATAGCTTGTGCTTCCTTTTCTATAGAAGCATGCTTAAGCTCACTCCCCTGTAGTGAACGAGAGAAGAAAGCGACAGGCCTGCCATCTTGACTGAGTGTGGCTGCTAGTGCCACGTCAGATGCGTCGGTTTCGACTTCAAACGGTACAGTTTCATCAATGGCGGTAACAAATGCTTCTTCTACAGTTTTCTTTAAGTTGTCAAATGCAGTAACAGCTATAGGTGGCAGAGGGAATGACTTGGAGCTTGTAAGTGGCTTGATGCGGTTGGAGAACTCTGGGATCCATTGAGAGTAGTAGGAGAACAAACCAAGACACCTGTTGAGGGATTTGGAATCATGAGGCACAGGTAGGTTACGCAGAGGGCTTAGTCTCTCTGGATCTGGACGAATAATGCCTTCTTCAATTTCATATCCAAGAATAGCAAGTTTCCTGATTGAAAAGACGCTCTTTGAGTTGTTGTAACAGATGTGCTTTTCCTTTGCTGCAGCAAGAAACTTTTCAAGGTTTGCATCATGTTCTTGTTGATTTTTTCCACAGATAGTGATGTTATCCAAGTAAGGGAATACAGCACTGAGATTGTTTTGTTCAATGAACTTCATCATCTCACGTTGAAAGCAAGCAACCCCATTTGTGACACCAAATGGAAGTCGTGTGAACTGATAAAGTTTGTTACATGCTTCAAAGGCTGTGTATTGCTTATCTTCCTCTTTGAGAGGAACCTGATGGTAAGCGCTTCGTAGATCAATTGTGCTGAACACTCGATACTGAGCAATGTCATTTACCAAGTCATTTATCCTTGGTAACGGAAAGGCGTCAAGCTGTGTGAAGCGGTTAATAGTTTGGGAGTAGTCAATAGCAAGTCTCTTCTTGTGGTTATCATCCTTGGTCACGACAACTTGTGCTCTCCAAGGGGAGTTGCTTGGCTCTATGATCCCTTCTTTGAGTAGCCTTTCAACCTCTCCATCGATGAACTTTAAGTCATCCCTGCTGTAACGACGAGATTTGCTTGCAATTGGGTGACAGTTCTGAGTTAGATTTGCAAAAGGCTCAGCTGGATCCATGTTGAGGGTACTGAAACCGCAAACTGACAGTGGGGGTTGGCTGCCCCCATACTGAAATGTAATGCTCTCATGCTGTGACTGGAAGTCAAGTCCAAGTATGAGATCAGCACAGAGCCCAGGAAGGACTGAAAAGCAAAGGTTGGAGTATTTCTGGTTCTGGTATTCAAGGTTAGCTCTACAAGTTCCTGTAACATTGGTGGATAAGGCCGTAGAAGCCATGGAAACAGCACTACTAGATGGTTTCACAGTCAGCCCAGCCCTTTTAACTAGATTTGGGTGAATGAAACTCTCAGTGCTGCCACTGTCAAATAGTGCCTTTACATTCAAGTTTCCCAGGCTGATTGTAGCTGTTGACTTTGAAAGAGACCCAGGACTTTGAGTAGCGGCTATAACAGGTGAGTGTAGAGATGCTGATACCCTTGAGGTAGCTTTACTTTGGCAAACTTTGGCATAGTGTCCCTTTTTCTGACACTTAGCACATGTAGCATCCTTTGCAGGACACTTAGATCGTGGGTGCCTGTTGTTGCCACAGAAATAGCAGCTGGAAGAAGTTGTTTCTACAGCAGCAACCAGAGTATTCTCCTGGGTATCTAGAGGGCTTGAATACTCAGCAGGAATAGCAGCATTGATGAGTGTGTTTGGAGTTGAATATGACTCAGAGCTCTTCATGGCTGACTCAACAGATCTAGCCTGATCAAACATGGTTTTTAAGTCGAGGGTTTTATTTTCCAAAAGTCTTTGGCGTATGATATTGGACTGTAATCCAGCAATAAATGCATCTCTTATACTCTCTTCACAGTATTGTACAGCTGTGACGTTCTTGAAGTTGCAATCTTTGCTTAATGCTTTCAGGGCTTGTAAATATTCGTCCAATGTTTCAGTTGGAGCTTGTCTCCTAGTAGCTAAAAGATGACGAGCAAAGACTTCGTTTTTCGGTTTGATAAAGAGAGTCTGAAGTGCTTCAATCGATGTTTCATAATCTTCACAATCTTCTATGCGTTGAAAGATACTTGGGGAGACAAAATTGGATAAGACTGCAAGTTTATCTAAATCTTCTTGTGGTAAAAGGGCCAAGAAATTATCGAACGTATGTTTCCAGTGAAGCCATTCCTTCGCCGCTGTCCCACTGTTTGGATCGGTTTCTAGTCGCTCTGGCCGTAAGACTCTATCCATGTTCTCTTGAGAATGTTGTTGATTAAATTATAGAAAGATTTACTAGGATATTGACCTAAAGTTAGGCTTTAATCAACAATAAATCTAACCTAATTGACAAACATGGCGGCCACTGATACAGACGACCGCTGACAACAACAACCACTGGCCCACAGGCCACAGGCCACAGGGAACTAAAAGTCATGAAATACGTCCATACAAGTGAATATCATTTATTATGACACTCAAAAAGTCAGAAAACTTTGTTCAATGATTTTGCTGTTGATAATTGTTCTCTGTCACTGTTACTGAAAGAGTTTAGAAATCATAATTCAAATGTTGGAATTGAAGCAGGGTTGCCAGACCCTATTGGTCAGCAGTAGCCAAACATGAAGCGAAAAATGTAGCGAAATTTTTTAGCAGAAGAAAACACACGAAATAGATCAGTTTTTATATTTTGAAACGAACCATTTCCATGGATGCATCATTCAGTTAATGCAGACTTAATTAAATTTTCCACTCAAGAAACAAAACAACAACAACAACAACAAACGTTGCTAAATTTGGAAAAAAAACAAAACAAATCCATTACTAAAACTACATCGCTAGTCATACGGAAATTAGTACAGTAGAATAGATATTACAACAAAATTAAATTATTAAAAGCAGTTGAAAAAGTCAAAAGTCAGTTAATCAAAGAATTGTTCATCTTCACGTCAGCGATTAAATTTTATAATGACAATGCAACCGTGAAATGAAAAATATATGATATATAAACATAATTCATTATAAACAAGTACAGCAATGTTATAAACTTGGTTACTGCTTTGGGAAATTTTTGGTTGCATTGTCGTTACAAAATTTTTCACAAGTATGCATTCAAGTTAGCTTCATCTGCATCTGCAGAAGATTCTCCTTGGTTGTACATGTTTGCAGAATTGAACAACTCAATCATTTCTGGTGAAACTCTGAGATCTCGGCAACATTTTTGCCCAAACTTGAAATTAACTTGTATTCTGATTACAGCATCCAGCATATCAAGACGCATTCTGCTTCTTAGCTTTGTTTTTACATTAGTGACGTGTGAAAACACTCTCTCGCATATGGCATTGCTCACTGGGATCGCAAGGGCTGTCAAAGCATAGAGAGCCAATCTTTTGAATGGTTGCTCTCCTGTACTAGATGTGTACTTCAAAATTCCACACCAAAATTCAGCAGAATCTCTTGGGACAAATCCATTCAAAACGCTTTCGCCTGCCCAGTCGACATGAAGGATCCTGCGATATTCTTCTTCAACTGATGATATATCAACCATGACGTGAAGCATGGGTAAAGAACAAAACGGCACACGGTCAACCTGAGAGAGAACTGTCGCTGGGGACAGGTAGCTGAGGCCTTTGAAAATAGTTTCATTCCCAGGAAGTCTATTTTCAACCTGTGTAAGCGCTTCAACGAGAAAACTCTGGCATCGGTTATACACTTCCTCTACCTTCAATTTTGCTTCAGCAGAATTTCCGTGATGATGAATATACTTTTGTGATTCCATGACAAATTTCACACCAAAATCAACACGAGAGTTTGGCAGAACTTCATCGCCTGAGCCATATATTCTGTAGCGTAGAGTGCTGTGGAGCAGGAAGAGCTGTTTGACCATGTCTTCAGGATCTGCATTTGTGGCTTGAAATGACGCATTAACTCGTTCAAATTCTGTCACGATTGGAGAGAGGAAATGAAAATAAAGCTCAGCAACATTCTTGCTTTGTAGCGAACATCTGATTTACAATTGGGCTCTTCTACCAAAAAATACGCTTTCAGTTCCTCCCAATTGACAAGAATGTTGAAAAGCACCTTCCCTCTGACAATCCGTTTGAGTTGCAGACATTTTCTGGAATGGCATTGGTTTACCTGCGTGCTCATTATTTGGATTCATGACGTCTATGAGCTGGTGGAAAGCCTCTCTTCGTAAAATGCTTTTCGAAAACCACTTCGGTATTTCCTTCAAAAGAAAGCCAAGATTCGATGGCATCTTCTCGAATGCATGTTGGACACACAAAGCCAGTGAATGACAAATACATTTCATCCGTATGCAATTTGGCGACGATTCCCGAATCCTGGACCATACTGAATTCCATTCCCCCACCATTGTAGAAGCACCATCACTTGCAAAGCCAAAGCAGTTGTGCAGATCTAGTCCAACCGTTTGAAGACCAGTTTTCACTGCCTGAAATAAGTTTTCACCCGTCACTTCGACAACTTCTATCATTCCAACGAACGCTGTGGCCACTTGCATTTCTTGCTCACTGAAGTATCGAATGCATATACAAAGGTTCTTTTTCGCGGCAACATCTGTGGACTCATCAATGAGCACTGCAAAACCTTTCCCTTCTACATCTTTTTGAAGCTCGTGTTTCAAAGATGGTGACACAACATTTTTTATCAACTGACTACATTTTGTATGATGGAGTTGCATTTCCCCCAAAGCACTTCCCTTCCATGCTGAACCATTAATTCGCCCAAATGATCAACGGCAAGGATTGCAGAGTGATAGGCTATGCCAATAGCTATTTGAATTTCTGCTTCTTTAACTTCCCGTTTGGTTGTCCCTGATCGAGGGCGTCTTTCTACAGCTAAAGGTCTCATTTGCTGAGTTTCTTTGATTCTAGTTGTGTGCTCAGAAGAGCTTTCATGCTTGGAGATTGACCAAAGTTTCGCTTGAAGAGATTTACGACAGAGTTTACAGTATGCATTCCCTTTACCATCTGGTGATTCTGACAGCCATACATATTGCTTCTCCCAGCTCTTCTTATACTTTCTTGAAGTATCGTAACTTCCTTTCCATTTTGAAGCCATTTTGCAGTTTATTCAATTGTTTTGCTCAGCTCTTACTATCTGTACTACTTTCGAGAATAATTTTTACATGGCTTGGCTTCTGCAATGGAGCGTATAATGAGCTTACAGTCCGATGACCCCACACGTGTTGGCTGGGTCACACAAGCACCTCATCCGGGATTATTAACAATAGATTGTACATTGGCAGAAACAAAAATCAATTACAGGTAATTTGATGACGAGTTAAATATCTATTTCAAAATCTATTTTGTCAATACATCAATCATGATACTAATTCCTAAGCACTTTATGCAGATAAAATTAGCAAAACCGAAAAAACACAGAAATTGTGTAATCAAGTGACAACAGGCCAATTTATAGCCAAAATATAGGTGGAGGCCAAATGGAAATGTTCGTAGCAAAAGTCTTTCAAGTTAGGCAAGATTTCTGGAATCTGGCCTCCCAGGAGGCCAGTTGGCAACCCTGAATTGAAACCTTGTCAGTCAAGAGAGGCTCATTGTGGTTGGATATGCTGAAATTTTACAAAAAGAAAATGATAGCAAAAACATTGGAAATTTCTTTTGTTGATGAAGAAGGTGTGGATGGAGGAGCATTAAAAGTGGAGTTTTTTAACTTAGCCTGGGATGAGGTAAGGAAACGACTGTTCACTGGAAATGGAATAAGTTTGCTGCCTATAAAAGATACAACAAAGCTCTTCCTTTTTCATGTAGCAGGTACCTTGTTAGTTCACACTGCTATGCAAGATGCTCCAGTCACCATGCTTCCCAAACTGGCAAAGGCAATCTTATTTTCAATGCTTGGAAAAGATGTATCTGAGGTTTACTTACAACTGAGTAAACATGATATTCCCTTGAGTGCAAGAACAGAAAATATCCATTGCCTCATTGAAGAACTGGATGATGCATGCAGTGACATCCAGATCCACAGTATATTGGAGGAGAGTGAGAAGTCTGAGGCATATTGGCAAATAATTAATGCCAGCCACTGGCCCATGACAGAAGCAATAACAATAAAAAACAAAACAATTTGATCCTGGAGTTAATATACAATGAAACTGTTCGTACAAGGTTTGATGTCATGAATGAATTCAAGAAAGGGCTAGAGATGCTTGGATTCTTTTCTTTTCTTTCCAAACATCAAGATCAATTTATCGAATGTTTCACAGAAACAGCAAACCAATTGGTTCTGAAGAATTCAAAGCCCTTTTAAACATCGAAACCCCTAAAAATCATGCAGAACAACAGGCCTGCAATTGGTTTCAAGAATTCATCATGGAGGGTGAAGTAGCTTTGTCTAATGATGATGAAATTTCACAAATTGAGGCTTTGTTAGAATTTGTAACAAGTTGGCGTACGCTTGAAAAAGGAACTACAAAAAATATCAAAGTGGAGTTTCTTGCAGATGATGATGAGCAGACACTGCCAATGGCATCTGCGTGTCTCTGGATTATAAGACTGCCAACTGTACATTCCAGCAAACAAAGTTTTGATGCAGCTTTACTAACGGCTCTAAAACATGCAAGGCATGGATTTCCAAATGCTTGATTTTTTTTATTATCAACTTACTACATTAATCGCGGTATTTGCATAAGTTCAGTTCTGTTTTGTTCCTAATTAATTTTAAAATTTTATAAGTTTGATTGTATCTGTCTCTCATTGCTTCATATTCTACTATCATGGGTACATTTCTTTAATAGCATTTCTAACAGCAAGATAATCTTCAACCCCGTGCAAGTCATGATTAGTTGATTTATTTATGATAAGTTGTAATCTCTGAGTCATATCATTTGAGAGAGAGAGATTCAACTCAGGAACTTGTGCACCAATTGTATCATTATCACAACTCTCTGTAAGGGTGGGTCCATCCCAATCAACTCCGTGGGTGTCCAGATTTTCAGCATTGTGTATTTCCTCCTGCACTGGTTCATAGTTCAGCTGCCCTTGTACCCAAAGCTGCAAAGGTGTCTTGTTATGCTCTGACCTGATAGGATGATTATGATAGCCATCCAAAAATAGTTCAATTTTTCTGTTCATTTGCGGCATGAAAACCAATTCAAGACTTTTTAAGTCCACCTCATCCTCAATGTTTAATATCCCTTGATCTTCCATAAAATGAAAAAGGTAGTATTACAGAAAAAGGCAGCCATGGAAGAGATCTTGCCAGAATCTTTCGATCCTTTGATTGTGGCAACTCTTTCCAGCTATGAAGCTGCCCCTTGACGATCCCCTGAGAGGGTGACTGAGCATATAATAAGCAATGTCAACATTCTCAACACCTTGGTCTCCTCGAACTCTGGATGGAAGACCATACCTGGTCACAGCATCTAAAAACAATGCCATCACTGTTTGTGCCTTGTTATTTGTAGAGCACCTCATGTACATAATGTGACGTGAATATCCATCAATGGCACCATGAACCACAAATCTCCAACGGATGAGCTTGTGATTCCCGTCCACATGCCACACGGCCAGGGTTCCAGGTACAGAGTATTTCCTTCCTTGAAGAGTGTTCAACTGAGTTGTTCTCAGAAGCAGTCCTGTTGGATCTACAAGCCACATGGATTCACGCACCCTGTCCCACTGTATGTTTAAACCTCTGGACAAAAGGAACCCCTTCATCCGTCTAATTCCACAGTTTGGAAAACTTGCAAATATTTCTTGAACAGCATGGTCCAGTTCGCAGTCTTGAATATCTGCATGACCAACGATTAAGTCCTCAAGACCAAAACTCTGAATACGCCTTGATACTGCTTTGACGCTTACCGACAACATCTCTGCTATCTTTGTTTTGGGGAAACCATAGTGAAAATATAATAGTAGAGTTTCTTTTGGAATCTCTAGAGAAGGCCTTCCATTTCCTTGTTTTGTTCTGATCACTGGAACCTCATCATTGCTGCTGTTTTTTAGGGTTTGCTGTGCAGTATTGATAAGGCTTGTGGTTTCATTATCTATGACATTAGGCCAATCTCGTTGGCAATTAATGGCAAGGAGAGCAACATGCTCCAACCTGTAACTTGCATAATCTTTAACATTGCCGTCAACATTTGGATAATTTTCCACATCTCTGCAAACATTCCTCAGGGAATTTACGATATAATTTCTCAAGTTGGTCGCTGGAGCCTCTCTTGGAACAGCTGACATCTTTTCTGCTCACAACAACCAAGACGAAGACCCAAGGTAGCTCGAGTTTTGATCCATGTTCATACCCTCGGCAAAAAATTCAATTCAATTGACAAAATATTTTTGCCAATCCAATTCAATAGCCTAAACGCTTGTCAATCAAAAGAGCCACAACCAAAACAAAACTGCGACCAAAACAGAGGACTGCCACCGCCAACCACAGTTTTCCACAACCAAAAGAGGTGACTGCCACAACCAAATAAATGCACCAATGCCATAACACAGAGAGTGCCACAACCAAACGAATAAGCATACCACACAAGCAAGTGACTGCCACGACGAAAACAATAGACCCATTTTGTCCAGTATCTGACTCCATACTGTGGATGATGAACTGGGAGTGGTTGATATTCTGGGGCTGGTTGCTGAGGGTATTCTTGCTGCAACTGGTGAAGATCATTCACTGCTCCCTGTACCGTATTATCAGGTAATAAATCAACTGGATGAGGCTGTTGGTTATTCTCACGACTTCGGCGATTTGCTTCCCGTAACTGATTGCTGCGCCTTGTGCCAGTGATGCTTTTTCTGGCCTTTTTGGTATTTTGCGACATGTGATATAAAAAAAAGAAAAAAATGTGTTTATATGCAACCCAATTTAAGTGAAAATGTTAAAATTTGAAATAAGAGGATTTTTGTGAGCAACTGGATGGGTTTGTTGTTTTGTGGTGAGCTGCAAGATAAAATGAATAATTTATAACATATTTGTAAGAAATGTTTGGAATTACTCTTGATTGTTGAATTAAACTATTGGTTATTTAAAGTTTCCAAATAAAGATATTGGAGCACTTTATCTTATGACCTACATCACTATTTATATTGTGTTCTTCAAGAACTAAAAAGAAAACAGTTGTGATAATGTATAAATTGGAAAAGTTAATCATCCATTTCATTTTTCCAAAGAAAAATCTATAAACCTACATTTGATGTGTTTGTAAAGGCTAGATTTTATTTGCATTATGCAATAAATTTGCTTTCTATTGATAAGAAATTGTTGCAATTGTTAAGCTAAGTAGCTAAGCTTCAGATTTGGGATATGAATGTACATTACAGGGTGGGGCATTTAAACATTAATTAAAATAGGCTTTGTATAAGAACAATTGTTGTGACACTCACCAAGTATTTTGAGGAATCAACTTTTTTGAAATTTTTTTGATTATCTTGTAAAGAGAAAGTTGCCATTAATACTAAGGAATGTTTAACATGTTTAACTTGTATATTATTGTCAAGAAATCAGAATAAAATGTCATGCTGAAGTAAATACTTACTTTATAAAAAAACTTCACTTTACTTTACTTTGTTAACAACAAAACTGGCTGGACATTAACCGAGAAGCCAGATGACGGAAACGCTAAAAAATCAGATGACAGAAACGCTAAAAAAGACGATTGAGTGCATTGCGATGCAGTGAAAGACAACGTTGCTTTAAAGAAGACACTGTGGGTGTAAATAAGGATTGTTTAGGAAAGCGAAATTTCAACATTCAACTTACCAATAACAAAGTAAAACAATCGTTCTAACAATGCCTTTGTCAATATATAGATATTATAATTATCTGGCAATTTCTAACAACGTTAGATATTGAGCAAAAATTTTACATTTGCTATAGCAAGAAAGTAAAGACGCAATTGCTATGTTAAACTCGCGCCAATTTGAAAGCTTTGTGGCCTCTATTCGGCGGCGTGTCTCGTTGTTGTTATTATTATTATAATGATGATCCATTCGACTGTGAGGCAGTTGAAAACAACAACAGCAACAGCATGTACTTGGCACCGAAGAGGAAAACGATGTTGTTCATTAATGATGGGGAGAAGTGTAGTTGTGGAATCTCTAAGTATAAGAAGAAATAATTTGGTGGACTTTATTGTGCAAGATATCAAGAAATGGATCATTTCTCACCATGGCATTGTGGGGATTTTGATGGTGATAATGTATTGGACAGAGGTTGTTGAGCACAACAACAGCAAAAACATATTCCACCACGGACACATGGGTGAATGAAGCACATTGATTTTTGGTGAGCTGTTATGTGTTCAGAATATTATTGATTATTATTTATTATAATTAAATTTATTATAATTCACAATGTTATTTATTGCTTTTGGTAGAATTACCAAAAATAAAAGTAGACCATGGAAGGTTGACCAAAGGTAAGAAGGTAATCATGCTGGTTGTTTGACTGGGTGAATACATGGGGTAAAGGTAATTAATGATTTGCAGTTACAATAAATTACTTACATTTATAGACTTCAGGCCACATGAAAAGAGCTGAGATGAGGCAACATTCTATAAAGTATATTACATGATTTCTTCTTGTTTTTCAGGTGCCCAGACATAAAGTGAATGTCTGTGGTCACTCCTTGTGAACATTATCATAATCAGGTGAGTTCACCTTAAGATTTGTTAATGTTCATATGAAGATCATTTGTTCACAAAGAAGGACAATGTCTGTTTTGCAGTGATCTTTTTTGAAGGATTACAAAATTTAGAAATAGAAGCATTATATATTAACATTAGCAAAAATACATAATATATACATAAACATAAATACATAAATATATACATAAATATATTATACATAAATATATACATAAATACATACCCTATATACTATATATAAATATGCTATGCATAATATACATACCCTATATACTATATATAAATATGCTATGCATAATATACATACATACCTACATACATACATACATACATACATACATACAAACATACATACATACATACCCTACAATACACACCCTACAATACATACCTTACAATACATACCCTACAATACATACCCTACAATACATACCCTACATACATACCCTACATACCTACCCTACACCACATACCCTACACCCTACATATACATACCCTATACAATACATAATACATACCCTACAATACATACCCTACAATACATACCCTATAATACATACCCTACAATACATACCCTACATTCATACCCTACAATACATACCCTACATTCATACCCTACAATACAAACCCTACAATACATACCCTACAATACATACTACGACGCAACATTTCTAAAGAAATTAAAGGTGGGAGGTCGAATCTCCCCCCTGGCATGCGACAGCCCCCCCCCCCGCCTACGCTGCCCCCCTGAAAGCCGTTTCTGAAAGTTGATAACTTCAGTGGGAAGTTTGAAAAAAATCAGTTGCCTTCAAAAACCTAATCAATCCTGGAAAATTGAAACTCTAAATAATATAATATAATAAAAAATATATCAAGCTGTAGCTAAGAAAACAGTGAATCCGATAAAAATATTGACATTTCTTAACAGTGTTGCTTTGAATTTTAAAAGAGTATTTACTGCAGCCAAACAAAAAAGCCGTGAAAAAATAAGTTCATCAGGCTACTTTACAGACACTAAAATTCCCCTAACTTGGTCAAAATTTGTGCATTAACTCAAATTACACCAACATGAAGCTAATACCTTGGCAAATTGAATTGGGTATTTTTGAAGTTCAAGACTTCATTTTGTTGATCAAAAATAGCCGTGAAATCAAATCCGTGCAAAAAATAGCATTTAAAACATGATTCACCAACTTTCAAATTCAATTCGCGTGGCCAATTTTTGTCCTACAGATTGAAAAAATATCAACACGAAGCAAATAGCTTGTAGAATATTTATCGAAAGTATTTGGTTGAAAAAAAAAACAAATTTTTGGCAGTCTAGAATTTAACTTTCTCAAATGCAAAACACAGGCGTGTTGCCTGAAAATATCTTGTTTTCCAGCAAAACCCAAACTCGGCTAAAAGTGTCCAAAAAGAGAGGAAAAACAACAAAACAAAAAAACAGCCCCACATAACTTTAGTTCTCGTATAAATAAACAGTTATCGAAAATTTAAATTGACAAAATCGGTCCAGAACGACCCAAGAAAGTCAAAATTGTCTTCGTGTTTTCGTTAGGCCCTTGCCTCAACACAAAAACGTGAGGGGAAACAAAACAAAACTCATGGTATTTTCACCCAAAAACAATTAAATGAAGAAAATACCTTGTCCCAATTGTACACCAATTGTCTTCACAGGCCTTGACAACAATTGACATGTCTTTACAATCGATTTCCGGCACGTATTCCTGCTTAAACCCGAGCAACTTGCCGCCCGTTCAACTACAAAAAAACGTGCTTCTCCCTGCTCGCTTTGCATCTCATTAACTCGGTCCTCGGAACTTTCTAGAAAGTCGGAACACAAAATGGGCCATAACTCCCGAACCGCTGGGGTTAGAAATTAGTGGAAAGCTTTAGTTTCATCAGCACAATGCAGCGATCATTTCTACACTAATGTTCACCCTTATTGACCCTCAGAAAAAAAGCTTTTGAGTGGCAACGCCCGCTCCTTTGATCGCATTGTTTGGTCCACTTGCCAGTGGTCCTTTGTATATAAACAGTAAAGGACCATCTATGATGCGCATCCAGAATTAAAATTAATGTTGACTTACAGAGGTATGATTTTGTTCCCATGATAAGATGACAGTGATGCATTGAATTTTGATAAAGCAATAGGTATGAAGTCTCCAATACTTGCATTTGTACAATGATGTACATCAGTAGATCTACAAAGTGAAAGAGACAAATTATATTCTATGTAGCATGTTGGTTTATTACCATCAAGGGTAATAAAGAATTAGATTTGGATAAGATAGCCGTTGGGAGTTAAATATGGTGTTAGGGAAAATTGCTCTTTCATAATTAGCGATTTTGTTTAACTGGAATAACAATTGTGACTTTCTTCACTGTATTGTAACGTAGTATTAAGAATATATTAAAAGCCCTCACAGCAAAAATTAAGTGCAACACGGCAAAAGATTGAGCTAACAATTAACCCAGCCCAGACCCAAACCATGAAAGAAAAGAAGACTGACTGAACTACTCAACAAAGAACATGCTGGCATTGCGTCCTTCCTTTCGTCTTTTCTGCTCTTTCACTGGGTCACTGGCAATGGTAAGTAGGTTTTGAACATCGTTTTATATCATTGCCATCTTTCAGGTTACATCTTTAAAATAAATCTGTAGGGTTTTTGTGAAGGTTTTCATTCATTTTCCCAGCGTATTAGAAATATAGTATTTCATAAAATCCCTTGAGAGTAGGCCACATTTTAGAAGAACGGATGCTAGAGTTAAGATACATTGTCTGCATTGGAAAATGAGATAAGATTCTGTGCTTCTTACGTTTTATTACATCTATTATTCGTGAATTTTAGGTAGTTCATAATTGGTGTGGTGCAATGTCAAAGAAGGGAATTGTTGACTGCTCTTCTTTAGGTAAGTAGTGAAATATAGGAGCCCATGACGCATGCGAAAGGCCATCTAGTTCATTTATAAAGAGGGGTTTTTGAAGTACATTTCTTGCAAATTGTTACGGTTTGTGTCACAGGATGTTAAAGAAGAGTTTAAAGATACTGTTGGCGAAATGCATGGTTTTTCAAAGGTAATAGTCTTGTTATTATTTTGGCAATTTTATTATTATTAATTGGTATCCAAATCTACCGTTGTACACATTTTAACAATTAACCAAAACAAACAAATAACAGTGGAAGAAAACGAACAAAAGACAAAAATTAACACAATTACAGTTACATTTACCTTCTGTACCTGCCCTTAATTAAACATAGAATTTCTTTGGTTGGCACATCTGCCCACATGCACCTCGCTTTTTCTTCATTTTTTTGTTTATTTTTTTTGTTTTCTTTTTTATCTTTTTTGAATCTATTTTTGTTGAGAATTTTTATTCTTTTTTCGTTACATGTGCTGTAGGAAAGAATACATTGTTTCAGAAAGAGTTTAAAGTGAGCAATATGTTTTACAAACGGATGAGGTGGGTATTTAGCATTGCAACTTACGCTAATTCATTTTTTAAGAGGTGCCTTCCTTCGAGGCTCACAAAATTGAACTTGGTATTTCTTTTAATGGCGTTAAATTTGTGCAACATTCTCTCTTCAGTGTGGATATATCTTTGAAGTTGAAGAGCTACGACCAATAGGATGAATTGACTCAATATTGACTCAATACAAAGAGTGACTCAATATTGTTGAAAGATAGGATGCAATTGTGTTTCCTTGTAAAGCAGTTAGATAACCTTGTATTCACAACATTTATTAAATTTATCAATATAAAGATGAAGGCAATTTCAATTTCACCTCTGTTTCCTCACCACAATGAATGATTGTGGGCTCATTTTGCACATTGTTGGGAACTTCAGCCAGAAGTGCATCGTCAAGTTCATTTTCAATGGCAAATTCACTTTCACTATCCATGTTAACACTATATATAAATATATTGTCATTGTCAGTCAATGAAAGGTGAGTTAATAGGGTATTAGTTGCTTGAATTTGCCTCTACAGTTCTCTTGGTGTTTCAATAATATATACTTTGAATGTATTAATATGACACAGTTCTATTTTCTGCAGATAATGAATAAACCCATAAAAAACCCATAAAAAGCTTAATAACTAAAAAACGGTTTTGTTTATGAAAAAGATTTTTACAGCAATAAAAAGAAAATCTCTTCGTTATGTTGAATGAATTATTTCATATTTTTCATGCACTTATAAGATGATAAGAATTTGTTAAATAAATCGCAAGAAAACACAAAAATATCGAGGAACTGGCAAATTCACGTTCTCGGCTCGAGATTGAATTCAAAGAACCAATCAGAAACTTTCGAATGCGACGCTCGAATGTACGCGTCAAATCTCTGTCATGAGAAATCAGAAACTTCTAGAATCTGGATTGATCTAGAAAGTTTTTACAATTTATATATTAGTAGAATTTAGAAAAATGAGCCATAAATTTCCATCATACTAACTTTATTCTATAACAATTTTAAGCACAGCATGTGCAGCATGCAGTATGTGTATAGCGAAATAATTCCAGAATTTTTCAATTAAAATAATCATCATCTAAAAATATACAATTGTTCAAATATATGTAATGTTCTTTCAACTCTTTTAACGGATTTATTTTTTGAAGGCATATTAATCTGTTCGCAGGTCGCCTGCTCAATATTGCCCCCTTTATATAATACCATATCCACATCATTCCACTCTAGGACGTCTTTAATCACGGATATTGCATCTTCACAAGAAAATGAAGCATCTTCAGGGTAATAGTTCAGATGATTAATCTTTTGCCTACAATACCGGTATGTCCGTTTCCACTTTTCTGTTAAGAGTCTATATTTGACACAAGGAATAAATTCGTATTCGAAACAAGTTATTCCATCCGCAAGCATTATTCCAACTTTTCTCACACATTTGTGACTATTCGACACTTGTATATACTCGATATCCATCAACGCAGCATGGGAAGCCTTCAACATTTTATCAGTTTGATATGAGATATCTGATCAATTATCTAAAGTCACTTCTATATATATATATATTACACCATTCGAATGATGATTAGCCAATCACAACCTCTGCTATTGTTCTCATACATTGAGGGATGAAAGCATAAAAAAGATTTATTATAATAAATGATGAAGAGGATGATGAACTAATTTATGGACACTTTTACCGTTTTTAAGTATAAAGCATCGCTGTCCAAGTAATGATGAAGTTATTATGAAGATCTTCATACACGCATTGAGGGATGAAAGTATACAAAAAAGGTTTATTATAATAAATGATGAAAAGGATGATGAACTATAATTTAACGTTCTCGGCTCGAGATTGAATTCAAAGAACCAATCAGAAACTTTCGAATGCGACGTTCGAATGTACGCGACAAATCTCTGTCATGAGAAATCAGAAACTTCTAGAATCTGGTAAAGTTAGTTTGAAGTTGCAACACATCGTCAAAGCTGATAAAAAACCCATAAAAAGCTTAATAACTAAAAAACGGTTTTGTTTATGAAAAAGATTTTTACAGCAATAAAAAGAAAATCTCTTGGTTATATTGAATGAATTATTTCATATTTTTCATGCACTTATAAGATGATAAGAATTTGTTAAATAAATCGCAAGAAAACACAAAAATATCGAGGAACTGGCAAATTCACGTTCTCGGCTCGAGATTGAATTCAAAGAACCAATCAGAAACTTTCGAATGCGACGTCCGAATGTACGCAGCAAATCTCTGTCATGAGAAAGCAGAAACTTCTAGAATCTGGAATGACATTCAAACATATCGGACATTCAAAAAGTAAGTTGCATTTTTTCTGCTTCAAATCTTTTTTATCCTTACAGCTTTATTTGGAATTAATTCATAATATTAGTGATTATGATTCGTTTATTTCAGAGTACATACACTAACTATTGAAAATGAATCCATTAACAATTGAAAATGGGACATTAATGGTGTTTGAATGTCCGGTGTGTTGGGCACTTTTGCCGTTTCGGGGCATAAACCACCGTTGTCCTGATGATGATGAGGATCAAGGATATGGTAATGATGAAGCATATGATGGTGGTGTTGAAGAAAATGATGAAGTGATAATGAAGATTTTCAACCACGCAATAAGAGATGCTAGTATACAAAAAAATATATATTAAGTGATGATAATGATGATGATGAGTAACTATGAGTGATTAATGATAATGTTAAAAATGATAATTGAGAAAAAGTATTACTGTGTATTCTTATATGCTTCTACCTCTCAACTGCGCAAGCATCACTTTATGGCTCGAACCTTCTTTGAATGATTACATAATCTTCATTCGAATTGGCATACCTTAATCAGGTGGGCTAGAACCGGTCTCTTAACTGTGCATGCGCCGGATTTCGAGTAATCTATAAAAACGATCGATTTCACTTATTATCTCAGTAGCAAAGATGTTGTTAACATTAGCACACATTATAATTAATGACTTTAGGTCATTTCTGCAAAGAACAAAAAAAGATTTGCTCTTAGTCTATTTGAAGGAACATTTTAGAGATGTAATGGGCATTAATACAAAGGTTCAAGTTCGGCGCATATATCTTGGGAAAGTATACAAGAATTTACACAAGTTTATGGGATTTGCTCGAATAAGCGTTAATCTTGGAAATCTACCACAAGCAAAGGATGCTGAAGATGGGTTGCTGATTGAAGAATCTCCGGTGAATGAAGATGAATGGAAAGACAGGATCAATGACACCTTGAAAACAGTATTCAATGAAAGTTTTTCTGATGGAAATGGAAACTTGGGAAGGTTTGCTGTGATACTCCTTTGGATAGAGAAGCAAATTATCTATCATCACGCAAAGAAACAATACAACATTAGTAGTTTATGGGTGGATTGTTTACTTTATAACATTAAATATGATTGTGTTCTTAGAGAATGGGGAGATGTTGAAATTACACAAAATGATAACTAAGAGAATTAGGGGTAAAGGTCTCACTAAGGCTCACTAAGAGAATTAGGGGTAAAGGTCTTTTTAAAAACATACAAAATTGGGTTGTGAAAACAGCTATTGCAGCAACACCACTACCAGGATTACAGCGAGACTTGAAACCAACAATATGGAAAAAGGGTTGGAAAAAACCAAAACCCCTACAATTCATCCCTAGGGAATTTTGGAGAGCTGCCGGAGTACCGAAAAAACAACGCGATAAGTGGGCATATGCAAATGAAGAATTTAAGAAATAGATTATAAAAGAAGGAAGAACGCTACAATTTAATAGCTATAATATAATCATGGCTGGTATAGCAGCCAGTGTTGTAGCATCAATGCTGATAGACGATATGTTGAAGGATGATGATGGAGTTGAAGCGACTAAACTAATGACGGGTGAAGGAAAGTATAAAAGGGATAGAATACGAAAACGTGAAAGGAGAGGAGAGAGGAAATCAACAAACATGGGTTCCGCAATAGCTCGTGTAGCAGCTAGGCAAGCTATTAAACAAGCTGTAAGACAGGGTGCAAGAGCGATAGCAAAACGAGTTAGTAAACAAGCTGTTAAGAAGATGGCATTGAGAGGTGCTAAGAAAGCTGCAAAAGGTGGAGCAATCGTCGCAGCTGGATATGGTTTAGACACAGCTATGAGGAAAATGCAAGGCGGCCGAAAGCGGAGGATGCGAAGGAAGCTGGTTCGAAAGAAGCATATGAAAGGTAGACAAAGTGGGACTAGATCTATAAAAATAGCAAGAGTAAGAACCTAATATTTTTAAATGAACAAAATTGAAAGAAATAGATGAACAAATCTCAGACAAAAAGCTCATTTCCAATAAGAAGTTCGTGGAGATAGGAGCTCGAGAATAATTCATAATGAATCGAATATACAGAATTAATGTTGATGAAGTAGAAAGAAAGATGTTGCATTCTATTTTAAAGTCAGAAGGTGAAGTTGAATGTATAAACATGACAAATTTAGAGGATGCTTATGTGTATCT
>RQOL01000689.1:0-43689 GCA_013076295.1 Sanderia malayensis | reverse complement strand
GTTGCGGTGTGTTCTTAATATTCTATCATCAATCATGCATCTTCTTCATTCTCTGTATTTATCAATGAAGGGTACTAAAAAGTATAAAGTATAAAAATATATTAACAATATTTCTATACCACAAAGTATAGAAATATATTAACAAATTGGAGAACATATGATTGCCTACAAAGACTTAAAAAACTTCTTCAACATACTATTCAATGCAACATGAAAAATAAAATCTAATATATATATTCTGCGGAGTCACGTGATGACGCACTTTCCCTGCCAAAAACAATTGATTCGACCCGAAACAATAGGTCGAACGCCCAAATGGCGAACCGTGTAATCACAAAGGCTTTTTTGTATGTGGGTATATGGCAATGAAATTCACACTGAGTGTTTAGTTTATTAATTTAACCAGGGTAATAGATTTTGTTTTTCGGTTTTCTCCCAAATTATTGAATTATTCCACTAATTATTCTGCTAATTGTGCTATCACGAAAAAACTACGGCTTACGCTGGCGAATATTCCAAATTCGCGTCGCAAACTCCATTTTCGAACAAAGTGTTTGCTGTTCATGTGACCCGTTTCGCCTTTTCCTGCAATTTGTTTGGCTCTTTTCACGCGACCCACGTGGGTTGTTGATCGTTTTTCGTTTTTCGCCTTCGGTTGCAGCAGGTACTTTTGGAGAAGAGGATGCGTGTTTTTGTTTTGCACACAAAGGGGCTTTTCAAAGTGTTTTACCACCTGAATTATCTTTGCAGAAAACTGCTATTTGTTTCAAAGACCCTGGAGAGTTGCAGAAGACAATAAAAAACACAGGTGATAGCTTTGTTTTGTATTTTAAGTTGAAATAGTTATGGTTTTTGTTAGTAGGCCTTGCTTCGGCATGCTTGCAACGCTTAGGCCAATGAAAACAAAGTCAAAGTTATGAATTTTTCAGGCGCTAATTGCACGATTTTCCTCATTTAAACTTTCGCAAAGTGTTTGTATGTTTGTATAGTAGGTATAGTATGTATAGTATCTTTGTTTAGTGGGTATAGTATAGTATGTTTGTAAAGTAGGTATAGTAGGTATAGTATTTTTTCTAGTAGGTATAGTATGCATAGTGTGTTTTTATAGTAAGTATAGTATGTTTGTATTGTAGGTATATATGTATAGTATTTGTAGTATGTTTTTTATAGTAGGTATAGTATGTTTTTATAGTAGGTATAGTAGGTGTAGTATGTTTTTATAGTAGGTACAGTATGTTTATATAGTAGGTATAGTAGGTATAGTATGTTTGTATAATAGGTATAGTATGTTTGTATAGTAGGTATATAGTAGGTTTATATGTATGTATGTATGTATGTATGTATGGGCATGAGCGGAAGCGAATGCAGTGCGCAAAGCGCGCCAACCAGATTAAGCTTTTTTACTTGACGGGCTCCGGGAGGGAGCGAAGCGATCGCGTCCGGCTCATGTATGTATGTATGTATGTATGTATGTATGTATCTATGTATGTAGGTACGAATGTATGTCGGTATGCATGTATGTCGGTATGTATGTATGTATGGGCATGACCATTAGCGAATGCAGCGCACGAAGTGCGCCCTATCAGCCAATGTTTCTTGATAATAGATGGACAGGCGAGCGCAGCGAGCTAACCCATTGTACGTGGGGTTGAAAGGGGCATGAGCGTAAGTGAATGCACCGCACGCAGTGCACCGTGTCAGTCAATGTTTCTTGATAATAGATAGACAGGCGAGCGCACCGAGCTATCCCATTGTACGTGGAGTTGAAAGAGGCATGAGCATAAGCGAATGCAGCGCACGAAGTGCGCCCTATCAGACTATGTTTCTTGATAATAGATAGACAGGCGAGCGCAGCGAGCTAACCCATTGTAAGTGGGGTTCAAAGGGGCATGAGCATAAGGGAATGCAGCGCACAAAGTGTGCCCTACCCGTCAATGTTTCTTGATAATAGATAGACAGGCGAGCCCAGCGAGCTACCCCATTGTACGTGGGGTTGAAAGAGGCATGAGCAAAGCGAATGCAGCGCACGAAGTGCGCCCTATCAGACTATGTTTCTTGATAATAGATAGACAGGCGAGCGCAGCGAGCTAACCCATTGTACGTGGGGTTGAAAGAGGCATGAGCGAAGCGAATGCAGCGCACGAAGTGCGCCCTATCAGACAATGTTTCTTGATAATAGATAGACAGGCGAGCGCAGCGAGCTAACCCATTGTACGTGGGGTTGAAAGAGGCATGAGCGAAGCGAATGTAGCGCACAAAGTGCGCCCTATCAGACAATGTTTCTTGATAATAGATAGACAGGCGAGCGCAGCGAGCTAACCCATTGTACGTGGGGTTGAAAGAGGCATGAGCGAAGCGAATGCAGCGCACGAAGTGCGCCCTATCAAACAATGTTTCTTGATAATAGATAGACAGGCGAGCGCAGCGAGCTAACCCATTGTACGTGGGGTTGAAAGAGGCATGAGCAAAGCGAATGCAGCGCACGAAGTGCGCCCTATCAGACTATGTTTCTTGATAATAGATAGACAGGCGAGCACAGCGAGCTAACCCATTGTACGTGGGGTTGAAAGAGGCATGAGCAAAGCGAATGCAGCGCTCGAAGTGCGCCCTATCAAACAATGTTTCTTGATAATAGATAGACAGGCGAGCGCAGCGAGCTAACCCATTGTACGTGGGGTTGAAAGAGGCATGAGCAAAGCGAATGCAGCGCACGAAGTGCGCCCTATCAGACAATGTTTCTTGATAATAGATAGACAGGCGAGCGCAGCGAGCTAACCCATTGTACGTGGGGTTGAAAGAGGCATGAGCAAAGCGAATTCAGCGCTCGAAGTGCGCCCTATCAGACAATGTTTCTTGATAATAGATAGACAGGCGAGCGCAGCGAGCTAACCCATTGTACGTGGGGTTGAAAGAGGCATGAGCGAAGCGAATGCAGCACACGAAGTGCGCCCTATCAGACTATGTTTCTTGATAATAGATAGACAGGCGAGCGCAGCGAGCTAACCCATTGTACGTGGGGTTGAAAGAGGCATCAGCGAAGCGAATGCAGCGCACGAAGTGCGCCCTATCAGACAATGTTTCTTGATAATAGATAGACAGGCGAGCGCAGCGAGCTAACCCATTGTACGTGGGATTGAAAGAGGCATGAGCAAAGCGAATGCAGCGCACGAAGGCGCCCTATCAGACAATGTTTCTTGATAATAGATAGACAGGCGAGCGCAGCGAGCTAACCATTGTACGTGGGGTTGAAAGAGGCATGAGCGAAGCGAATGCAGCGCAGAAGCGCGCCCTATCAGACTATGTTTCTTGATAATAGATAGACAGGCGAGCGCAGCGAGCTAACCCATTGTACGTGGGGTTGAAAGAAGCATGAGCAAAGCGAATGCAGCGCACGAAGTGCGCCCTATCAGACTATGTTTCTTGATAATAGATAGACAGGCGAGGCGCAGCGAGCTAACCCATTGTACGTGGGGTTGAAAGAGGCATGAGCAAAGCGAATGCAGCGCGCGAAGTGCGCCCTATCAGACAATGTTTCCTGATAATAGATAGACAGGCGAGCGCAGCGAGCTAAACCCATTGTACGTGGGGTTGAAAGAGGCATGAGCGAAGCGAATGCAGCGCACGAAGTGCGCCCTATCAGACTATGTTTCTTGATAATAGATAGACAGGCGAGCGCAGCGAGCTAACCCATTGTACGTGGGGTTGAAAGAGGCATGAGCAAAGCGAATGCAGCGCACGAAGTGCGCCAACCAGATTAAGCTTCTTTTACTTGACGGGCTGGGGCGAACGAGCGAAGCGAGTGATGACCCCTAGTATATAGTATGATACAGTATAGTATTATGATACAGTATAATATTGCATGGTCATGTATAGTATTTTGGGTATAATGTTGTATTATATTTTATACTTCTATTTTAATGTTGTATTGAATAGCATTGTTCAAGCAGTTTTTTTAGGTTTTTGTAGGCAATCATATGTGCAATCATATTTGTTAATGTATTCAATACTTTGTAGTTTCCTTCATTGATAAATACACAGACAATGAGAAAATGCAGTATTGATGACAGAATATTAAGGACATACAACAAAGGTTGAAAGGAGATGACTCATAATCAACTTATAATTTTTATAGTCGCAACCAAAAACTGTATATCTTACAACATAAATGTACTATTTACCTGAATATATTCTACCAGTGAAGCGTGCAACATTATATATGCTTATCTTCAAAAGTCTACCTTTCTGTAGTCATTTCTTCTCATAATTAATCACACTACAAATGTGTTTCTACCCACATACTACTAACAATATTTACGCATTCTGTGACATTTCTAGGAGGCCTCGATTTCACTTATCTATGTTTTATTCTACGAGGCCCTCTTCATTCTGTTGCTATGGTATTCATACTCAAAATTATCTTCACCCCGCAACGTGCCAAAAATAATTTCCATTCGTCTTCATCCATTGTCCAAAGCAGAGCCACAGTCAACAGGTAAATTGTTTTCACGTCATTACTGATATTTTATACCTTTAAATATTAACAAGACAATTACAAATAATACCCGAATTTTTTATTACATGCATAACTATTTCCATGTATTTAATCACTCCTGATTTCTTTTCCAGTCTTCGTTTAGTTTTGCGATTGTTTAGTTTTGCGATTGTTGAACCTTCCTACTGAAGAAAAAAAGATTTCGGTATGTACTTTCAGTTCAATGTTACTTGGATAATGAGATTCTCCTTTACCATTATGATCATCAACCATATGTATAACTTATTACGTACCATTTCAATCACAATTGGAATCTTATTCTTTTTCCAGTATTTGCAGTTTGGCAGTTGCTTTTCTGGTTGTTTTATTTTGTTTAAAACATTTTCGGTATGTACTTTCAGTTCAATGTTACTTGGATAATGAGATTCTCCTTTACTATTATGATCATCAACCTTATGTATATCTTATTACTTACCATTTCAATCACAATTAGAATCTTATTCTTTTTCCAGTATTTGCAGTTTGGCAGTTGCCTTGCTGGTTGTTTTTATTTCGTTTAAAACATTTTCGGTATGTACTTTCAGTTCAATGTTACTTGGATAATGAGATTCTCCTTTACTATTATGATCATCAACCATATGTATAACTTATTACTTAATGCTCATCTGGTTTGGTGATGAAGCGAAAGTAATTATAGCAAATATATATTAATTCATCATTTCATCAGTTTTTTACACAATTCACAATAATTTATTCATATTTCATGGTTATTGTTTTCGTGGAAAATTCTGTCATTGTTTGCTTTTGTATCCTAGGAAATAACGTACAAAGACATATTTCATCTGAAGAGGGAATGTGCTGCCCAATTCTTTGAATTGGGCAGCACAAAAAAATTCTCCCTTCATGACAAGGAAGGGAGAAGACATAGTGCAAGTATACCTTCTGTATTTGAAGCTCAGTTGTTCTATTCATATCTTCCAAATATTGCATCATATCCTTTCACCAAAAAAAGCAACCTATAACATAATTATGTATTCACAGATCACAGAAGGAGGCCTTTGTCAAGATTGCCAAAGGCCATAGGAAGGGCAACAAAAATCAAAAGAAGGGTGGGAAGGCCACACCAAAGAATTTTCTAGAACAATGATGTTGGCCATGCCCACCCAAAGGGCTGCAAAAATTATGCAGGACATGTGTAAATTAGTTAATGAATAATTTCTAAACTAATTTACACATGTCCTATTTTTGACCATGCATGAAAGACACAATCAGAAAATCAAAACCAATTAACAATACAAAATATAACCTAAAATTATCTACTTTTCCATATGCAAAATTTGAAAAACCTTTCACATATTTTTTTCATGCATGGTCAACATTTCATTACTATTTGTTCAAATTATATGTTCCAAATGTTCTTATTTTATATGTTCCAAATGTTCCAAATTATATGTTCCAGTATTTTTAATATTTCAATCATACTTTTAATAATTCAGAATGCTTCATAACTTATAAATGTTCACATGATTTCGTTGCAAAACCTTCACTTAATAACTTACCGAATGCATGGTATTCACTTTCATGAATGTGATGTTGCAGTTGCATCAATTAGCGGTAGTGGTGGTCATTTAATCCCAGTATGATTCATTTTTAAGCGATTTTTGCCATCTAAACTTAAAAATCAGACTGGACTTAACACATTTTCAACAGTGAGTAAAAATACTTTATATATACTCTTCAGATGGAAATGATTTAAGAAGATGCAGTTGGACTCTCACCATGCCTTTCCTCGATCTACTACTTGCCTTCCATGCCATCGCCGCCATGATGTAATTCAGTTTCACCACGCACAGTTTTTTCCTCCTACCTTTATAGCCAATCTGAAGGACGAAGGGGAATTCCCCTGTCTGTTCACTAAAAGTTTCCCGCCTTTTTTAACATGTGACGTGTATAAACCAATCATGCCAGCTGTATAGAACAATAGAAATCCCGCCTCTAATTATTTGCACAATTAGATTTTGCCTAATTTAATTTTAGTTGTCCGAATTATCGATAGGATATAATTAATAATCTATGCAATTATTTATCGCCGAGTAAGTATTATGAACGTTGTTTTTTTCTAAAAATCTATCATTATAAGTTAAGAAACTTCTTTATTGCTATTTCGCTTAATAATGTCAATAATTTTTGCTTTTCCTTTCATGGCAAGAACAGGTTACGTGTTGTTCAAGCATCATGTTTTTATTTCATATTTCAAGTTTATAACTGTTCTAATTTCTTTTCTGTTTCTTACCATAGTTTTGAAAGACACAAGGCTCGGTAAGACATGAATTAATTTATTACAATTCTTCCTTCCGATTATTCTATTCAGCTCTTTAATTATTTTTTTCCCTTATAAAAAGAGGCCCATTTTTATTGATTTTCAAATAACGGACACCTCTCTTTCACAAATTCTTTCAATTACGAAATGATATTCTCCTTCTTCAATGGTTTGTAAATGTAACCCATGTACAATGAGTTACTCTTTACCACAGATAAAAACATCATTTTTGTTTCATGCATCTGGAACATTATGAAAAAACTTTTATGGGGCCTCTTTTAACAAATTAACTCTGTAAACAAATTTGTTGATTTCTTAACAACTGCACTGGATTCAACAGGTTAATTTTCATTACGTGCAGGTATTCTGATTCTCTTTTTGTGATTCCTTTATTTTTGTCGACATTTATGTCTAGAGTAATTGCAATTTACTCTTCTCCACTTTAGTGACTGTTTACATAACAGAAACGAGCACAGTTTAACGTAAGGATTTTCATAAAATTTACATTATATTACATAGCATTACTTTTATGATAGTGATTTATTTACAACATTATACTTAACACTACCATACCCTTGAAATATATAATATTTACTTCTTTGTGTTGCAGCTTTACACAAGGCTATAATTATTTTCATTGTTGTTGCTATCGAGGCCATTGTCTACAAGCAATAACATTTACAATAGTATTGCATAATTGTACTTTATACTTCCTTTTCATATCACAACTTGCACTATGCCGCGCAAGACGAGGAGAAGTATAACCGGTGACAGACGCAGAAATCAAGTGCGGGAGAATGTACAGCATAGGAGACACATCAATCAACAGCTTCATGATGATGAAAATCAGATACCAGAACCAGTTGAAGATCAGCAAATGCAAGTTGAAAACCCTGTCCCCGAGAACAATGAAGCTGAAAACCTCATCCCCTTCTCTCCATTACCACACCACTTGAATAAAATGAACAGAACATGTATTCATTGTGGTGCAAAGTACTTCAAAGAAGAACAAAACACACAAAAAAATACAACAAATGTTGCATGGGAGGTTTAATTGCTCTGGATCAAATTGAACCACCTCCAGTAAGTGTCATGCATTTATACACTGGTGATACTGCCGAATCAAAATATTTCTTAAAGCACTTCCGTCAATACAACTCATTAATGGCCATGGCATCATGGAAGGCTATTATTGTACGCCATGCTAGAGCTGGACCACCAGTTATCACAATTCATGGAAAGGCATATCACATGACAGGTAATTGATACAATATGATTCCAGTTATTATCAATATAACTTATTATTCATTTATGCTGGCTACAGTTGAATTTCTATTTACCTAACTTATGCTTTGCATCATTAACAGGTGTAACAGAGACAGACAGATCCAGAAAATACGCAGAGCTTTACATCATGGATACGCAAAAAGCATTGCAGGAACGGCAAAATACTGCAATAGAACAACGTCTTGATTTGGACATCGTTGCACTTCTCCAGAATGAATTAATGGCAGTCAATCGATTTGCACAACATTATCGAAGCATGGGTGAAATATTGGAGGAACAGCGGCAGCAAGCTATTGCAAACAATCAGCCTGTTCCGACATTCAAAATGATTATAACAGGTCGCCCACAACAAGATCACAGATACAATAATCATACTGCCAGAGAAATTGCAGCTATATACACAGTACAGAATGGAGGTGCACAGAATCCTGATGATAGAGAATTGCAGATACAAACAAGACGCGGAGATCTTATGAAGATATAGGCAACAAATTCTATTGCCGATCCTCTCACGTATCCATTGATTTTCTTTCATGGTGACAGAGGTTACAGTTTGGACCTTCAACGATTGCCGACAGCACACATAGCGGGTGAACACCACAACAATCACTGGATTAAACAATCTGCACTGGATTATGAACAATCAACGTCAGCTTCGTGTTGACACTTATTGAGGCCTGATGAATCATCTCCACAGAAGAGCTGAAATCGAAAACTAGATGGCCAGGGCTAACAATCCGAATCAGCCCATACATATTGATGTTGGCGTGTTATCATTCTACCATCATCCTTTCCAGGCAGCCAAAGAAACATGTATCAACATTTTCAAGACGCAATGACAATCGTGAGAAAGTATGGCAAGCCAGACATCTTCCTCACAATGACTGCCAATCTTAAATGGAAGGAGATTGAAGAAAATATTCATCCGTATCAGACGGCCAATGATCCACCGAACATTGTCACACAAGTATTTCAACTGAAACTCAAAGAACTACTCAAAGACATACTACACAACAACATTCTTGGACATGTCACTGCACATGTGTATGTCATAGAATTTCAGAAGAGAGGACCGCCACACGCACACATGATCCTGTTTCTTTCACAAGCTGATAAACCACGCACACCACAACAGGTAATATTTGCAAATACTAATAATTCTTTCTCTCATTTTTAAATTTATATCCAATGCACAATACAACTGTTCTGTACGTCATTTCTATTATAAAATCGTTAATTATTGCATTCCTTATCATGTGGATCAGCTCATATCAGCAGAGATACCGGATCCACAGGATGCAAAATATCACAAACACATGACACAAGGACCCTGTGGAAATTTAAATCCTCAGTGCGTGTGCATGGAAAACAACGAATGCAAAAAGCGCTTTCCAAAAGAACAAGTTGCTGAAACTCAAATTAATGTCAACGGCTATCCTCTCTACAGACGACGCTGTCTCCATCCAGTCAATGTACATAATCGCATTTTGGATGATACTTGGGTAGTTCCACAGAACAGACACCTACTCATCAAATATCAGTGTCATATCAACGTGGAAATATGCAGTACGGTAAAAAGTGTCAAGTACATTTTCAAATATATCCACAAAGGACATGATATGGCACATGTTGAAATTCTTGAAGAAAATCAACAACAAGTACCTCAAGATATTGAACACGATGAGGTGCGCCAATACATCAACGCAAGATATATTGGACCACATGAAACTGTCTATCGGCTTATGCAGTTCCCCATGCATGACAAGAGCCACATAGTCAAACGGCTTTCTGTTCATGTACCAATTGAGCAACAAGTCATCTTTCATGACAATGATAACGAACAAAGACTGAACAACATTGGTGATAGAACAACACTTACAGCATGGTTTGAACTTAACCAGCAAGATCCAGCTGCACATCAGTACCTCTATCATTAGATACCAGAGCATTATGCCTTCCAGGAGCGTTCAAAAACATGGACAGCCAGACAACGAAGAACAATGCCAATCATTGGTAGACTAAATCAAGTGCAGCCTAGACCTTGCGAGCAAACATTTGCACTCAGACTTTTGCTATTGCATCAAAGAGGTGCTACTTCATTTGAAGACCTTCGCACGGTAGAAGGTAATCTATGTGACTCCTTCAAAGATGCAGCATTAGCTCTAGGGTTATTAGAAGATGATGCCGAAATCACACGTTGCCTTGATCAAGCTG
This sequence comes from Sanderia malayensis, assembly GCA_013076295.1. Classification (NCBI taxonomy): domain Eukaryota; kingdom Metazoa; phylum Cnidaria; class Scyphozoa; order Semaeostomeae; family Pelagiidae; genus Sanderia; species Sanderia malayensis. Next base: position 33,376 of record RQOL01000689.1, on the reverse strand, counting down.
CCATCTTCCATATGCCTTCACAACTCAGACAGTTGTTTGCATCATTGCTACTCTTTCAAACGCCATCAGACATCAGAACTCTCTTCAACGCCTTCAAAGAAGCAATGAGTGAAGACTTTGTCCGACGTGATCAACTCAACAATCCAGACATAACCTTCCAAGACAGACACATGTATCAATGTCTACTTGATATTGACAACAATTTGAAGGTTCATGGTTTGTCCATCACGAATTACGATCACCTTCCTCAGCTACCGGCTGACTTTGTCATCCCAGAACAAGGTGATTTACAAGTGATTTACCATGATGATATTCACTGTAATAATTTAGCCAATAATATATAATTCTATTTCTACCAAATAAACTATTGTTTATGTTTTCAGAGGAAGATGACATGGATGTTGAACATGAAAGAGAGTAAGGAGAACAAATGCACGCTGCTTTGAATCCAGAACAACGAGTTGTTTACACAGCCATTATTCAAGCAATTGAAGCGCAATCAGAGCAGAACTGTCACTTTCTCGACGGACCAGCCGGCACAGGGAAAACATTTCTCTATAACACGTTGGTTCGTAATCTTCATGCATCTGGACACAAAGTTCAGTGTATGGCTTGGTCAGGAATTGCAGCAACACTGCTTATCAATGGCAGAACATCGCATTCGCAATTCCAAATTCCAATACCATTGAAGCTGGAATCAACATGCAATGTCAAGAGACAGAGCCGAAGAGCACAAGTGTTGCGTGAAACAACCCTGTTCATATGGGATGAAGCTTCAATGATACCAGCATTGGCATTACAAGCAGTTGACAGACTGCTTCGGGATATCAGAAGAGTTGACAAGCCATTTGGTGGCAAATTCATGTTGCTTGGTGGCGATTTCAGACAAGTTCTACCTGTTGTCCCCAAAGCAGGAAGAGAAAAAATCGTATCAGAGAGTCTTAAATCATATCAAATCAGTGATTTGTGGGCACAGTTTCAACAACATCGCCTACACACAAACATGAGAGCTGTGCAAGATGAATCTTACAGAGAATTCTCAGAATGGCTCCTAAGACTCGGCAACAAACAAGAACCACATGATGCACTTGACAATATCACTTTGCCACATCAAATATGCACATCTTCGCAAGAGGAAATGCTCAACTTCATATATCCCAAGCCTAATACACAACAGTCGCGCCTCATGCTGGATCCCGTAACCATGTCAGAACGTTCTTGTCTTACCCCAAAGAATGACTTCTCACATCAAATCAATGACATCATTCTGGAAAGACTACAAACTGCTGACAGAACATACTACAGCACAGACAGTGTGATAACAGAGGATCCAGATGAGGAGGCGGCATATCCAATTGAGTTTCTCAACAATCTAACTCCTAACGGAATGCCATTACATCGACTTAGATTCAAGGTATAATTTTCTTAAATGTACTAATTATACATTAATTCTACAGTTATTTTAAATGATAATAATGGTCATCCGATGATACACATCGTAATCTCGAACATTCCTTATTTAAGGTTGGTGCAACAATCATTCTTCTGAGGAATCTAAATCCAAAGAAAGGTCTTTCAATGGCACAAGACTCATTGTACGCCATCTCCGACGTAACGTGATCACTGCAGAGATCGTCACGAAGGAACACAGAGGCCAGCAGGTCATGATTCCCAGAATAACATTGTCAACACAGGACAGTGAGATGTTGTTCAACATCAAGCGACGGCAATTTCCAGTCAGACTAGAATACTGCCTTACTATTAACAAGGCACAGGGACAATCTCTGAGGTATGTTGGTTTGTATTTACCTGGGCCTGTGTTCACACATGGTCAGTTATATGTGGCCATGTCAAGAGCAAGATCATTTGACGGGCTCAAAGTATTCCTCCCAGAGGAAACACACAGGAAGACAAAAAACATTGTCTTCCAAGAAGTCCTGTAAAGGTCTTCACAAACTTTTGAGCATAAATTGCGTTGCTCACAGAGGGTGTCAGTCTACCAAAATGCACATACACAAATTACGGGGCTCAGATTGTGGTTCTAGCGGATTGGCATTGCACTACAGTGTGATGTTCCCTGTTGTGATTTCAGCACAACACTCAGAAAGCAAAGCCGTAAAAAGCTTTGAACATTGCTGGTTTGCCACGCCACTCCAGTCAATAAGATCCGCCAAGGACGATCCAGACACTTTCACAACACTCCAGTGTCCGGGGGTGTTCGCCAACAGCAACAACACGATCTGGGTCCTCGGTAGCACCCGTATGAGTAGAGATATGCTTTGCCATGCTCTCCGATATTGCCTATGGGAGTATGGCTTTTCTTTTCTCTGTGAAAACTGCAGTCTCTCCATTAACCATAACTGTTTTAACAATAATTAGCATTGGATTATACTCCTCTCAACCAATTAACTCATTTACTTATTCATTATATCATTATAGATGGCCCAATATTATTTAGTATTCCAAATTTGAATTGCAGTTTTCATGAACAAGGAAACCTCGAACAAAGGTTACCCCTTGAAATTGGTGTTCGAGCTTTAAACTAATGTAACCGGCAATCTTCTTTTTTTACTACTACCAAACTTAATGGTGAAAACGCATTAATGTGTGCCACGTGAGTATGAATTCCTATTGAACAATGCTGTCGACATCGCTGAACACTCCACATGATGAAGAAATCAATACTATTTACAGACGGGACAAATTATCTCTCATTCATGTTCACTATTCGATTTATAAAACATGAACATTAAATGGACATCAGAAGTATGTTTACATATTTATTCATGCATGTTAAAGCTCATGTTTACCTTTATGAAATTCTATGCCAAAAGTTTTTTATAGTTGTGTGTAGCACATAGTTTAAGCTATCATGAATGATACTTACTTTTTACTGTTTATGTACTAATACATTATATGCAAAAACAATGCAGGATTAATCTACTCTCTTCTAATTTACTGAGCTTCGTCGATGTGCGTTCTTAATGAGATGCATTTCTGCTCTTCTTCTTCGCCAATAATAGCCCTTTATGCGCCATTGAAACGAGGTCGTCGAAAAGCTTTGGCCTCTTTTCCATCAATGCTCAACAATAACTTTTGAAATATGAATTTGAAACAGCTTGGCTTTGCATCACAAAAAGATCATCAAACAGGACAACTTATAATTGGGAAACTATTTCCAAATTTACAGGGGACATGTTCAATGTATGTTACAGGTAATACACTTATACTTCATTTTTAACTTATTCCCAATTCAATTTCATCAAATTGTTCAACCATCTTAATTTTGGTTAGGCCATGAAAAATTTACTGATTGCAACAAAATCGAAAGTGTTGATTAGTTATTTAATACCTTTATAGTTTATTTGCTTCCAAAATAGATATTTGATGCCCTGACTACATGTGCCTCCCAGTGTTAGCTTGGATTTAAAATAATTTTTGAAGTATTTACCAATTCATTGATTCCTTTTGTTCATTGCCTCCATGTATGTGTCACAGGAAAAATATATTGACATCCTCATCAAACTATTGTTATTTTCAATACTGATGATGGATGAAGCATTCATAGACCAGTGGGAAGATGATTTTCACTGAGTTTGCATCTCAAACATTTTTTTCATCTAATCCACAAGGGCTATTGATGAATATAGCTGCACAACTATCATGTTGTCCTATTACCCTATAACTATCATATCGTCATTTCATTGATTATTAATTCTTCCTTTTTCCTATATGATTCTTAGTGAAACAAATACTGAAGTGATTACCCGAAGCTGTCAATGTCACTAATACTTGCTATTCACACCATGCAAATGTCAAATGACTGAAACAAACATTTACTACACTATGCATGAAAAGTCAATGGAATCCTTGAAAAACTCATGAAAGGAAAATTCTGTTTATGTAAGTTTCTATCATTGTAATTTAATTAGCTTTTGTGTCATGTTATTGCCTCATAGACTGATCTGGGACCCAATAACAATGTATTACTTTTATCCTTGGGAGACAACTATCCTTGCTCAAATGGTAGAGTAAAATTTAAGTTCATTGTTCTGCTAACCTACCCAAAGTTACAATTTACATTCATTCAAATTGTTACTATCCCTTCACCAAAGGTTTTGTGTTTTCAAAGGTCAATTGCCATCTTATGATCCAATGTTGCATGTCAATGCAAAAATAGACAGACAGATAGACAGGCGAGCGCAGTGAGCTAAGCTATTGTATGTGGGGTTCTAAGAGGCATGAGCGTTAGCAAATGCAGTGCACGAAGTGGGCCCTATCAGTCAATGTTTCTTGATAATAGATAGACAGGCGAGCGCAGCAAGCTAACCCATTGTACGTGGGGTTGAAAGAGGCATGAGCAAAGCAAATGCAGCGCACGAAGTGTGCCCTAACAGTCAATGTTTCTTGATAATAGATAGACAGGCGAGCGCGGCAAGCTCACCTATTGTACGTGGGGTTGAAAGAGGTATGAGCGTCAGCGAATGCAGTGCATGAAGTGCGCCAAGGTATGTATGTATGTATGTATGTATGTATGTATGTATGTATGTATGTATGTATGTAGGTATGTATATATGTATGTATGTATGTAAGTATGTAGGTATAGTATGTAGGTATAGTATGTTTTTTCAGTAGGCATACTATGTAGGTATAGTATGTTGGTATAGTATTTAGGTATAGTATATAGGTATAGCATGTTTTTATAGTGGGTATAGTATGTTGGCGTAGTATGATTTTACAGTAGGTATCGTAGGTATAGTATGTCTGTATAGTAGGCATAGTATGTTGGTATAGTATGTAGGTATAGTATATTTTTATAGTAGGTACAGTATGATTTTATAGTAGGCATAGTGGGTATAGTATGTTTGTAGACTGGTTATAGTATTTTTGTATAGTAGGTATGGTATGTTGGTATAGTAATAAAGTATAGTATGTAGGTATGTATGTATGTATGTATGTATGGGCATGAGCAGGAGCAAATGCAGCGCGGGAAGTGCGCCAACCAGATTAAGCTTTATTTACATGACGGGCTCCGGGGAGGGAGCGAAGCCACCAAACCAGGCTCATGTATGTATGTATGTATGTATGTAAGGGCATGAGCGGGAGCAAATGCAGCGCGCGAAGTGCGCAAATCAGATTAAGCTGTCTATAGTTGACGGGCTGGGGCGAACAAGCGAAGCGAGTGATGAGCCCTAGTTATAAATACAATGCCACATCATACTCAAAAATACTATACATGACCATGCAATACTATACTGTATGATACTATATATATACAATCATGCAATACTATCTTGTATCACACTATATCTAATATATATGTTGTCTATTATCAAGAAACATTGACTGCCAGGGCGCACTTCGTGCGCTGCATTTGCTTCCGCTCATGCCCCTTTCAACCACACATACAATGGGTTAGCTCGCTGTGCTCGCCTCTCCATCTATAATGAAGAAACATTGACTGATAGGGCGCACTTCGTGCGCTGCATTCGCTTACGCTCATGCTTCTTTAAACTCCACTTACAATGGGTTAGCTCGCTGCGTTCGCCTGTGTATCTATTATCAAGAAACATTGACTGATAGGGCGCACTCAGTGTGCTGCATTCGCTTACGCTCAGGCCCTTTTCAACCCCAGGTTCAATGGGTTGGCTCGCTGCGCTCACCTGTCTATCTATTATCAAGAAACATTGACTGACAGGGCGCACTTTGTGCGCTGCATTCGGTTATGCTCATGCCCATACATACATACATGCATACATACATACATACATACATACATACATACATACATACATACATACATCATGCATACATACATACATACCTACATACATACATCCATGCATACATGCATACATACATATATACATAAATACATACATGAGCCGGGCGCGGTCGCTTCGCTCCCTCCCTGTAGCCCATTGAGTAAAAATAAGCTTAATACGTTGGCGCGCTTTGCGCGCCGCATTTGCTCCTGCTCATGCCCATACATACATACATACATACATACATACATACATACATACATACATACATACATACATACATACATACATACATACATACAAACATACATACATACATACATACATACATACATACATACCTACACATAAACCTATGATATACCTACTATAGAAACATACTATACCTACTATAAAAACATGCTATACCTACTATGCCTACTAAAAAACATACTATGCATACTATACCTACTATACAAACATGCTATACCTACTATGCCTACTAAAAAACATACTATGCATACTATACCTACTATACAAACATACCAACATTTGTCGAAAGATTAAATGAGGAAAATCGTGCAAATGGCGCCTGAAAAATTCATAACTTTGACTTTGTTTTCATTGGGCCTAAGCGTTGCAAGCATGCTGAAGCAACGCCTATTACAAAAACAACAACTATTTCAACTTAAAATACAAAACAAAGCTATCACCTGTGTTTCCTATTGTTTCCTGCAACTCTCCAGGGTCTTTGAAACAAATAGCAGCTTTTTGCAAAGATTATTCAGGTGGTAAAACACTTTGAAAGGCCCCTTTTTTGTGTGCAAAACAAAAACACGCGTCTTCTCGAAAAGTACCTGCTGCAACCGAGGGCAAATAACAAAAAACGATCGACAATTCGCATGGGTCGCCTGCAAGCCGAGGGCCGAAAACGAAAATTGATCGACAACTCACAGGGGTCACGCAAAAAGACGGAATCAAATTGCAAGAAAAGGCGAAGCGGATCACATAAAGAGCGAACACTCTTCTCGAAAATGGAGTTCTTGATGCGAATTTGGAAGTTTCGCCAGCGTAAACCGTAGTTTTTTCGTGATCGCACAATTAGCAGAATAATTAGTGGAATAAATCAAAATTTCAGGAAAAAATCGAAAAACAAAATCCATTACCCTGGTTAAATTAATAAAGCAAACATTCAGTGTGAATTTCATTGCCATATATCCACATACAAAAAAGCCTTTGTGATTACACGGTTAGCCGTTTCGGCACATTGTTGTGGGGCGTTTGACCTATTGTTTTGGGTCGAATCTATTGTTTTCGGCAAGGAAAATGCGTCTTCACGTGACATCACAGAATATATATATTAGACTGGCCGGGGGCCCGGTCGCTACGCTCCCTCCCCGGAGCCCCTCAAGCAACAAACGTTTAATGTCGTTGGCGCGCTTCGCACATTGCATTCACTTCCGCTCATGCCCATACATACAAACCCTACAATACATACCCTACAATACATACCTTACAACACATACCTTACAATACACACACTACAATACATACCCTGCAATACATACCCTACAATACATACCCTACAATAAATACCCTACAATACATTCCCTACAATACATACCCTACATAACATACCCTACAATACATACTCTAAAATAAATACCCTACAATACAAACCCTACAATACATGCCCTACGATACATACCCTACGATACATACCTTACAATACATACCTTACAATACATTTCCTACAATACATACCGTACAATACATACCCTACAATACATACCCTACAATGCAAACCCTACAATACATGCCCTATGATACATACCCTACAATACATACCCTACAATACATACCCTACAATACAAACCCTACAATACATGCCCTACGATACATACCCTACGATACATACCTTACAATACATACCTTACAATACATACCCTACGATACATACCTTACAATACATACCTTACCATACATACCCTACAATACATACCCTACAATACATACCCTACAATACATACCCTACAATACATACCCTACGATACATACCTTACAATACATACCTTACAATACATACCCTACAATACATACCGTACAATACAAACCCTACAATACATACCCTACAATACATAACCTACAAAACATACCCTACAAAATTTACCCTACAATACATACCCTACAATACATACCTTACAATACATACCTTACAATACATACCCTACAATACATACCCTACAAGACATACCCTACAATACATACCCTACAATAAATACCCTACAATACATACCCTACAATACATACCCTACAATAATACCCTACAATACATACCCTACAATACATACCCTACAATACATACCCTACAATACATACCCTACAATACATACCCTACGATACATACCTTACAATACATACCTTACAATACATACCCTACAATACATACCCTACAATACATACCTTACAATACATACCCTACAATACATACCCTACAATACAAACCCTACAATACATGCCCTACGATACATACCCTACGATACATACCTTACAATACATACCCTACAATACATACCCTACAATACATACCCTACAATACATACCCTACAATACATACCCTACAATACATACCCTACAATACATACCCTACAATACATACCCTACAATACATACCCTACAATACATACCCTACAATACATACCCTACAATACATACCTTACAATACATACCTTACAATACATACCCTACAATACATACCCTACAATACATACCCTACAATACATACCCTACAATACATACCCTACGATACATACCTTACAATACATACCCTACAATACATACCATACAATACATACGTTACAATACATAACCTACAATACATACCCTACAATACATAACCTACAATACACACGACGCAGCATTTCTAAAGAAAGTGAAGGTGGGAGCTCGAATCTTCCCCCCTGGCAAGCCACCGCCCCGCGCCCCCCCCCCTTCCGCCCACCTGAAAGCCGTTTCTGAAAATTGATAACTTCAGTGTGAAGTTTGAAAAAAATAGTTGCTTTTAAAAAGCTAATGCGTCCTGGAAAATTTAAACTCAATCTCTAATAAAAATTATATCAAGCTGTAGCTAAGAAAACAGCAAATCCGATAAAAATATTCACATTTCTTAACAGTGTTGTTTGGAATTTTAAGCGAGTATTTAGTGCAGCCCAAGACAAAAACCGTGAAAAAATTTATTCATCAGCCAACTTTAAAAACACAAAATTTCCCCGAACTTGGTCAAAATCAGTCCATTTGAACTCAAATTACACCAACACGAAGGTGACACTTTGGCGAATATGTATCGAAAGTAATTGGGTGCATTTGAAATGCTTTTCGCAAAATTAGTTGGGTATTTTTGAAGCTCAAGACGTGATTTTCTTGATCAAAAATAGCCGTGAAATCAAACCCGTGAAAAAAATAGCATTGAAAAAACGATTCACAAACTTTCAAATTAAATTAACGTGGCCAATTTTCGTCCTACACACCCCACGAAAATATCAACATGAAGCTAATAGCTCGGCGAACATTTATCGAAAGTATTTGGGTGAAAAAAACAAAGTTTTAGCAGGTTAAAAATTAATTTTCGCAAATGCAAAACACACGCGTGTTGCTTGAAAATTTCGTGTTTTCCAGCAAAATCCAAACTCGGCTAAAACTGTCCAAAAACAGAGGAAAACTCGACAAAACAAAAAAACAAAGCCATATAACTTTAGTTATCGTGTAAATAAACAGTTATCGAAAGTTTAAATGGACAAAATCGGCCCAGAACGACCCGAGAAAATCAAAATTGTCTTCGTGTTTAGGTTAGGCCCTCGAGCCGAAAGAAAAAAGTGAGTTGAAACAAAACAAAACTCGTGCTATTTAAAGCCAAAAATAATTGAATAAAGGAAATACCTTGAAATAATTGTTCACCAATTGTCTCCACAGGTCTTCACAACAATTGACACGTCTTTGCAATTGATTTCCGGCACGTATTCACGTTTAAACCCGAGCAACTTGCCGCCGGTTCAACTAAAAATACACCTGCTTCTCCCTGCTCGTTTTGCATCTCATTAACTCCATCCGGGGAACTTTCTAGAAAGTCGGAACACAAAATGGGCCATAACTCCCGAACCGCTGGGGCTAGAAATTAGCCAAATAGTACAAAATGATCAGCAGAATGCAGCGACCATTTCTATGCCAATTTCCACTCTTATTGAGCCCCCAAAAAAAACCTTTGTGTTCACAACGAAATTCCTTTGATCCCATTGTTCGGTCGAACGTCAATTGTTCAAGAGACAATGGGGCATTGTTCACAGCCGCCGGGTCACGTGTCGACGTAGATTATATAATAGAGACCATCCTGCAGCGGCGGACACGTTAAGCAATCCGTTGTAATTAAAGTTGATTAAGTTGCGATAAGATCACTGTTCGTCGGACACGCAAAGCAATGGAACTTTATTTGAAATATTTGAAATGCTCCATTCCCCGACCACATGGTCCATGGAAGCCGTGAGTTGCAATTTTGATTCCAAGGTTGTTCCAGGTCCATGTTTTCTATGATGATTTAACTTGAAACCATTCAAATCTTCAAAGTTGTATCCATTCCCCCATAGCATGGTCCATGGAATCCCCGATCCCGAGTTCCATTCCAAGGTTGTTCTGGGTCCATGTTTTCTCCCATGATTTAATTTGAAATGATTCTGATCCTCATATTTCCATCCTTTTCCCAACGGAAGCCCCGAGGTCTGATTCCATCCCAAGGTTGTTCCAGGTCCATTTTTTCCACGATGCAAATGTTCGTGCACTTCTGAGCGTGCCAGAAATGTCTCGATTTAAACCGAACAGAGAGAAGCATTGCGACCGAATAGTATATCATACATGTATATCATATTGAATAGTATAGTAAATCATAATTGGATCCATTTAATTCGAAATTTCGATTGGAGAATATACAATATTAAAAATAGAACTGAAATTCATAAAAACATATTTAGGACTACAGGAATCCATGCAAGCAATACAAAAGCGCATTATGGAAATTTTAGAGGGGCACCAAAGTTAAATGCTTCTGAACACGCATTCGAAAATTCGTTGTGATATAAAAGGGTTTTAAATACAGCAAATCATGAAAGTTCTCAATCAATTCACTCACATGTGACACGTCAAATCGACGACTTTCGTGTTTTGAATTGCAGGTCAGTGAATCCATGTGAAGTGGGATTTGCCGTGCTTCTCCGCACGCCCTGCTTCAATGCAATATGAAAATAGCTGTTTCCGAGTCTGGCCAGTTAGAGTTTCACATGGAAATCTGCAAAAATCGATTTAGAATTTTAGTATTGATCCATCAGAGGTCTTTCAAACAAATCAGAGTCAATTTATAGAGACTATGATTGAGATTTTGAAAATATATTGCACGGCTGGAGAAATTTGAAAAAGGAGTTGTTGATCACGGAATCTGAGCTGAATAAAACAATACAGCTGAGGGGAAAATATAGAAAAAACTTAGCCACTTACCCGTGGAGTTCTTTGGGAAACAGTTCTGAATGGCAAGTTTCAAGTAAAATTCCAGTTGATTGCAAGGAAGGGCGGAATAGCTTTTAGACAACTGCATGTGCTTTGAATGGCTTTCGTTTGAGTGAAATCAGGAAATTGTCGTTTCTGAAATTCGTTCTTTAGATGGTTGCATCCAGAACTGTATTTATAAAAGCAGAAATTGATCATTCATCGTTTTAGTATTCGATTTAGTACGCAAAAGATTTGTAAAGGAAAGAACTATTTAGAATTTCAGGGCGCCTGAAAAGTTCTGTAAACAACGGATCAGAATAAATCGAAAACAAAATAAAAATAATACAGGAGTTTAGTAGAGGCAAATAGAAACAACTTAGGAACTTACCAGTTAAATCCCGAGAAGCTTTTAGTTGGAAATCTCGAGTAAAACGGCAGCAAAAATAAAACGCAGCCACAAAACGAAATAATTTCATTCGGTTTGTCCCGTCCCAAATTCGAAGATGGACATCCACTGCACGTTCGCTCAAGGAAGGAAGGAACTTCCTCGCCAATCAAAGGTCTCAGTAACAAAGCAGGCTGTCGGATTAGTGTCAAAGCAACAGGGATTCATTGTTTCGAAAACGGTAAACAACGCACGATCGATCTTTCCAGAAGCATGACATCATCCAGACGCAATAATTGTCAGGGGGTCGCACGGCACAACACGTTTTGTTCGACTGAGAACTTTAGTGCGTGTCAAAGCTCGGGACATCTCCCCCTGGCAGTGAAAACAAAAGCCTCGGCACTGCAGGATCTGACAAAGTGCACAAAGCAGACTTCAAACGAAAACAAAGGGCGGAAGGATTTTCGAGGTAGAAAAAGTGAAATATCTGAAAAACGAAAACGAATTTCGAAAAACAAAATACATAATAGTAATATAGAGGCGAGTGGGAATAATTGCGAATGGTTTTCGAAAAGAACAGATCGGGGAAATTTTCGAGGTAGTGACCACAAACGCCCGTCGCTGGGGGCCTTTGAGCTCGGTTTCCGTCACCGCTACCGTTTTAGTATTATAGTAGAGATTTCCAATAACTAATAGCTTAATGTAAATAATTTCATTTAATTTTCATTTCAAAAGATACGGCCAATGCAGATGCAACCCGAAACACATATTGAAAATGAAAATAATCAAATTGAAAGGCAGGCACAACCTGATGAAATCAACATTGGACAACACATTTCAATTCCACATGATAATCAGGTAAAACAGACTACCATCACAATTGGTTTAAAATACACCAGTCATTCTCCATAGGACCATGTCATGAAACTATTTTGCTCTCTAAATGGACATATCTTCACAAGTTTCAGTTTTATGCATTTCAAAACACATGATTGAATTATATTAACTTACATTGCATTGCATTTCAGGATTCACAAACATTACCTGCTGATGTACAATTGCAACCCAACGTTCAAAATGAGAATGAAGGGAATGAAATGGCAGTACCACCCCAAGAAGTTGAAATGCAAGACGAAATCCTACCACAACACCAAGATGATGTCCCCCAACCCATCAAACATCAAGCAAGGGAAGTAAATCAACCTATTCTTGGAATTCCTCAATTCTCACCAATGCCTCATCATCTTGGGAAAATGACAAGGACATGTATTCACTGTGAAGCGAAGTACTTCCGAGAGGAACTCAACTCAAGAAGGCAATACAACAAATGTTGTATGGGAGGATTAATAACTCTTGATCCCATTCAACCACCCCCGCAAATGTGATGCATTTGTACACTGGAACTACTGATGAATCTAAATATTTTCTCAAAAATTTCCGTAGATAAAATTCACTAATGGCGATGGCATCCTGGACAGCTAACGTTGTGAGACACGCTAATGCAGGACCACCAGTCATCAGCATACATGGAAAAGCATACCACATGACAGGTAAATATAATGTCCGTCTCTTATCTCTTATATTATGCTACATTTTCTTATAATAGCTTCTCGTGATGAAACGGATGCTGACAGAACGCTCATGTCCTTTCCCACCCAATCTACAATGCATTAACTCTATATCCTTGCCTTGATATTAAGAGTTGTCCAATCGAAAATCAAGGCCCTTTATGATGCTTTTATAACAAAGCACTTGCTGCATTGACAATTACAGTTGACATAACGAAAAGCAATTTAAAATGTTTCCTTGCATTCAACACGGGTAACTGAAACTGACAGGTCTAGAAAATATGCAGAATTATATATTATGGACACCCAAGAAGCACTGCCAGAACGCCGGAACACAGCCAGAGAACAAAACTTGGACATGGTAGCGCTGCTGCAAAACGAATTGATGGCAGTAAATCGCTTTGCTCAACATTTTAAAACAATGGGAGAAGTACTGCAAGAGCAAAGGCAGCAGGCTATTGCCAATGATCAGCCAGTTCCCACGTTCAAGATGATTATTACCAGTCTCCCAGAACAAGATCGAAGATATGACAACCCTACTGCTAGAGAAATTGCAGCAGTCTACACTACATGTAATGGCGGTGCTCCTAATCCCGAGGATAGAGAGCTTCAAATTCGAAAAAGGCGTGGTAATCTTATGAAGATTAATGCCTTAGATCCCGTTGCGGATGCTCTAACCTATCCATTGTTGTTCTTTTAGGGTGATCGGGGTTACCGCTTGGACCTTCAACGTCTACCTACCCGTCGAGGACAAGACCAGGAAAATCCTGATCGTAACCACCGTGTCAGACTGACAATCGCCGAATATTATTCGTACTGAATACAAGTCAGAAATCAACTGTCTACGATCCACAGTGCAACACTTCTCTTTCAACAATATTTGGTGGATGCATACACCAAAATAGAAGGAAACAAGCTCAACTGGATTTTGCACAATCAACGGCAATTACGTGCTGACAGTTGTCGAGGCCTGATGGATCACCTGAACAGAAGGGCTGAAATCAAAAATCAAATGGCCAGGGCAAACAATCCCAACGAACCCCTTCATATTGATGTTGGTCGTGTTGTCATACTTCCCTCATCTTTTTCAGGCAGTCAACGAAATATGTACCAGAACTTTCAAGATGCAATGACCATCGTAAGAAAGTATGGCAAGCCTGACATCTTCCTAACCATGACAGCCAATCCCAAGTGGACGGAGATTTCAGAAAATATTCTACCACACCAGAAGGCCAATGACCGGCCTGACATCGTCACACGGGTATTTCAAGTGAAGCTACAAGAGCTACTGGAAGATATCCTTCACAAGCACATTCTCAGACACACTATTGCACATGTATATGTCATTGAATTTCAAAAAAGAGGACTACCACACGCTCCAGGGGCGGCTGGCAGGGGTGCTGGAGGTACTAGTCTAGTACCATTTTATTTCTAACCTCGGAAAATGTTAATGAATACTGTTTCACCTTTTTCCCTTCGTAAAACCTCAAAAAACCATTCTGTTGGTTCAATGATGTGACCCAGCCTGAGCAAACACACCGCAGTGAAGCCAATATGATATTTAATCCTTGTTCATTGATTGCACGTATTATATTTCCTCTTATTCATCACAGTACTAGAAATGGTTATCTAGTACTGTAGCAAAGCACTTCTATTGTTGTTCTTGACTCACTGTGACGCAAATGCTATTGTGTTTCTGTTCCAACATAATATCTGAATTAACAGGTGGTACTAGTTTCCTCATACTAATGATGTTACGTGGCCGCAAAGCAGGGGGCATCCATAGAGAGTTTTGTAAAGTACGTTTTCATACAAAGTATCAGTTTATATCAGTTTTATTCTGGAGAGTACAAGTTTATAGTGATTTATTATGGTAACAGAAAATGAACCAAGCTTTAGGAAATAGAGTTTCAAGCATTTTTTCATTATCGTCAGCCCAGGGTCGCTTGACTCATGAACAAAGATTAAACTTAAAAAAAAAGGCAGACCTTGCCCAAATATCGAAATCAAGAACCGAGATTGTGAGACTGTTTACAGCAATTTTTTATGGATTTGTGGTGATGCAGAAAAAAATACATACTTCTGTTGGCCTTGTTTAGTTATTGGTGATTTATCCAAGGTAAGATTACAGACTTTACTCTGTACTGCATTTGTTTCTTTTTTATTGTAAATTACTTTGTTAAATTGTTGCTTGTTGTTGTTAAACTTGAAATATCTTTGTAATTAGTTACAGTTAATGACAACTTAAAAAAGAAATGGAAAATGGACGGATTTATAATCGTTATCCTCGGCCAGAAATTGGCATCACTAGAATACGACTTCTAGTACCGGCGGCTAGCCAATTATGGGCAAAATGCCGCAGCATATTAATCTTCTTCCCTTCAGTATCTTTCACCATAGCCGCAGCCTTTGACCTTGATGGACTCAAAGTATTTGCTGTTATGTTTCAGATGAAAACAACATCATTTGCACGTGAAAGTGGGTTTCAATCATCTGGTGGGAACCGTTGGAATTTAGCCAAACGCCACGAAGGAACAAAAATGCATATAGTCAACCATACTGCTTACCAGCTCCTGGGAAATGTAGACGTGGCTTGTGCCTTAGATGAAGCAAGGCGCAGACAAGTAGAGCAGCATAACAAGAATGCAAATAAGTATTCAAGAATGGTAAAACACCATATAGATGCAGTGGTATTTCTTTCTGCTCAGGGCATTGCCTTCCGAGGACACGATGAATCAAAGCTTTCATCTAACCGTGGGAACTTTATTGAGCTGCTTGATTTGATTGGACACTACAGCAGTGAGTTGGAAGGATTTTTGGAAGAGAAAATCACATAAACTTCACACGAGCCCCAAAACGATTTTATTGAATGTGTCTATGAAGAAGTAAAATGCGAAATTCAAAAAAGAATAGATAATTCCAAATTTGTAGCTGTGATGATGGATGACACCAGTGATGTGAGTGGAGTTGAGCAGTCAACAGTTTCTGTGCGCTTGATCAATAATGGGGAAGTAGAAGAGCACCTTCTAGGCATCATTGATTGCTCAAAAGACACAACAGCATCTGCATTAACAGACATTTTACTTACAAAATTGCAAGATTTTAAGATTACACCAGAAAATTGCAGAGAGAAGCTCATTGGGCAGTCTTACGATGGTGCAGGCACAATGTCTGGTGAATTGAACGGTGTTCAAAAGAGAGTTCAAGACAAGTTTCCTGCTGCCTATTACAATCATTGTGTTGCTCATAGACTATCACTCTGTGCTTCGCAAACAGCAAATCAGACCCCTCAAGTAGCTAGGTTCTTTGATACGGTAGATAAACTTATAAGATTTTCTCGAAAAGTCCAAAACGCACATCTCAGCTTGGTCATAGTCTGCCGCTACCAGGAGATACACGTTGGTTATCACGCGATATGGCCATTTCTGTTGTAGATTCCTTATATGAAACTCTAGGTACTGTGCTGTATGAATTGGCCAATGACAATAGTGTTAATACAGATACACAAGTTTCTGCTAGAGGTATTTGTGTGCAAATACAGCATGTTGAGTTCGCTTTTCTTTTGAAATTTTACCGTAAGATATTTGCCCATTGTGCTCCGATCCTAAAAGTGATGCAAAATCCAACTCTTGATGCCACTCAACTGTTGATGATGTTAGAAGATTTTCAAGAACTTTTGCTTAATTTGGACGGTAATCTTATGTGGCCCCGAGATTCCTTCAGTTCGTCAGCGAAATGGATGGAGAGAAGTTGAAAGTGCCATAGTTTTTTCAGAAAGTTGGAAACAAAAGCTGATTGCAATATCCACTGAAGTTACCCAAAAATTCACAGACCAACTGCTCTGGCGCTTCAGCAATTTAAAAAAATTCGAGTTGATGGATTTCATTCACCCTTCAAAATTTGCAGAAAGGCGTGCCGTATCCCAAGCAAAACAAAAAGGCCTGATTCACGACCTCAAAAATCTGTATCCATTTGTTGTATCTGATCCTCTGGCTCTGGAACATAATTTAAGCGTTTTGTATTCAAATTCTGAAATTGGCATTTTATTGGAAAAGACTGTACGGGAACGAGACCAGGTAGTGGCGAAAAAAAGAGAAAGACGACGTAGATTAAAGAAAGCTAATGAAGAGCATAATCAAAATAAAGAAGGTGAGAGAAATGCCATTGAAGATGCAGACTATTTTGAAAGGCAAATGGAGTCAACAGTCGAAGAGGATTTTATAAATGAAGGAAAGCCAACTGTACAAGACCTGCTGAAAGTAATAAAAATAGCTGGTCTTCAAGATGCATTACCCTGGGTAATGAAATTACTGGAACTTGCAGCAACAACACCTCTCACCAGTGTACACTGTGAGAGAGTGTTTAGCAGAATGAAGAGAGTTGTTTCTCCAAGCAGTTCAACAATTTTGCCAAAAAGAAAAGAAATGTTGGTTTTTCTCCAAGTAGAACACCAAATCCTCAGATCTCTTTCACTTTTACCTGTTTCTAAAGATAATGTTATAGCTAGATTCAAGTCCTACAATCGGCGTCGTTTTGAAAGATTTTCGAAAAATGATTATTTTGATAATATACTGCAATGAGAAGTTTATAACCGCTTGTTTTTCCTTTACACGGGGAATTTTTTGAAAAGAAATTTATGTGTTTAAACTGATGTGCTCCTCCACATGATTCAAATATTGAAAATATGGGCGCAGTTGCATTTTAGGCTGATCTAAAGGGCGTGGTCCAAAAAGTTTCCTTTCAACTAGTACCACTCCATTTTCCTTTCCAGCCGCCCCTGACACGCTCACATGATTCTGTTCCTCTCTGGGGCTGATAGACCATCCACCCGAAGAGGTAATATCTATAGCAGTAATTTATATATAGAGTATGAAATATTATCATCAGTTGTATTGCTTAGTAACAACACAATGTATTTGGATGTGTACAACTTACATGTGGTATTTGTTTTCGAAACCTACAGGTAGAGTGACTTATATCAGCTGAAATTCCGAACCCACAGGATGCTAGATATCAAAAATTGGTACTGAAGCACAAGACACATGGACCATGCAGTGATATAAATCCCGGATGTGTTTGCATGGAGAATAACAAATGCAAGAAATGATTTTCGAAAGATCGCACTGCCGAAACACAAGTCAATGCGAATGGTTATCCACTCTACAGACGACGCTGTCGTCACCCAGTCAATCTGGAAGATCGACTTCTAGATGATACATGGGTTGTGCCACATAATCGCCATCTTCTACTCAAGTATCAGTGTCACATTAATCTCGAAATATGTAGCACTGTCAAGTCCGTGAAATATATTTTCAAATATATTGATAAAGGACAAGACATGGCACACGTGGAAATTCTTGAAGGACAGCAGCAACAAGTACCTCAAGATATTGAGCACGATGAAGTACGCCAATACATCAACGCTCAGTATATTGGACCACACAAAGCTGTTCACAGAATATTCCAATTTTCCATGCACGAGAAAAGTCACACTATAAAACGTCTTCATGTTCATTTACCTGATCAGCAGACCTTATACTTTCAGGATAATGGCCGTGTCGAACAATTACAAAACATCAATGAAAAAACCACACTGACGTCTTGGTTTGAATTGAATGCACAAGACCCGGCTGCACACCAATATCTCTATCACGAGATTCCTGAGCACTATGTTTTCAACGAGCGCACCAAAACATGGAAAGCAAGACAGCGGAGAACAATGCCTGTTATAGGCAGAATATATCAAGTTCACCCACGACCATGTGAGCAAAAATTCGCATTGAGACTATTGCTTCTCCATAAACGAGGTGCCACGTCGTTTGAAGATCTTCACCCGATAGAAGGAAACCTATGCAATTCCTTCAAAGACGCAGCCTTAGCTCCAGGCCTGTTGAAGGATGATGCTCAAATCATACGCTGTTTGGAGGAGGCAGTCATTTTTAACATGCCAATACAACTGAGACAGTTGTTTGCAACATTACTCCTTTTTCAAACACCTTCAGATATCGCAGCACTCTTCAACATGTTCAAAGAAGCATTGAGTGAAGATTTTGAACGCGGTGATCAACTCCATCATCCAGATATGGCCATAGCTTTTGAAGACCGACACATGTATCAATGTCTACATGACATTGACGAAAATTTTAAAGTACATGGTCAATCGATCACTAATTATGCTAACCTTCTTCAACTTCCAGCCGACTATGTCATTCCTGAACGAGGTACTAATGTGTTATTTTCAAATATGTACTGTATTAGTAAGAATATAATAATGTATCCTAAGATCGTGCAGACAAGGGCAATTACGTATTTTTGCACATTGATTCTCCTAGCTTTCTTTCCTATTTTATTGCAGTATATTTCACTTATTATTACAGAGCAAGATGACATGGATGTTGGCAATGCCAGAGAGGAAGGAGAATGAATGCTGGCCGCATTGAACCCTGGACAGCGAGCCATATACACGGGAATCACTGATGAACACGCAATCTGAACAGAACTGTCACTTCGTTGATGGACTGGCTGGAACCGGGAAAACTTTCCTTTACAACACATTGGTTCACAATCTGCAAGCCAATGGACATAAAGTTCAGTGCATGGCGTGGTCAGGAATTGCTGCAACACTGCTCATAAATGGTAGAACTTCACATTCTACCTTTCCAATTCCAATACCACTTCAAGCTGGATCAACGTGTAATGTCAAGAGACAGAGCAGGAGAGCACAGGTATTGCGCAAAACTACCCTA
This sequence comes from Sanderia malayensis, assembly GCA_013076295.1. Classification (NCBI taxonomy): domain Eukaryota; kingdom Metazoa; phylum Cnidaria; class Scyphozoa; order Semaeostomeae; family Pelagiidae; genus Sanderia; species Sanderia malayensis. Next base: position 13,404 of record RQOL01000689.1, on the reverse strand, counting down.
TTCACATGAGATGAAGCTTCTATGATTCCCGCACTTGCATTACAAACAGTCGACCAACTGCTTCGAGACATTACACATGTCGACAGACCATTTGTTGGCAAGTTCATGCTACTTGGCGGTGACTTCAGACAAGTTCTACCTGTCGTCACGAAAGCAGGAAGGGAAAGAATTGTAGCAGAGACTCTAAAATCACACCAGATCATTGATCTATGGACAAAGTTTCAGCAGCATCGTTTACACAGCAACATAAGAGCTGATACCGTGGATTCTCAGAATTGCTTCTCAGATTGGCAACAAGCAAGAAGCACACGATGCACTGGACAACGTAATTCTGCCATAACAGATATGCACTTCGTCTAAAGAAGACATGCTGAACTTCATTTTTCCCAGGCCGAACACACCAGATTCACACCTAATGATAGATCCTGTAACAATGTCTGAACGCTGTTGTCTTACTCCAAAGAATGACTTCTAATATATATATTCTGCGGAGTCACGTGATGACGCACTTTCCCTGCCAAAAACAATAGATTCGACCCGAAACAATAGGTCGAACGCCCAAAAACAATGGGCCGAAACGGCGAACCGTGTGATCACAAAGGCTTTTTTGTATGTGGGTATATGCCAATGAAATTCACACTGAATGTTTAGTTTATTAATTTAACCAGGGTAATGGATTTTGTTTTTCGATTTTCTCCTGAAATTTTGAATTATTCCACTAATTATTCTGCTAATTGTGCTATCACGAAAAAACTACGGTTTACGCTGGCGAAACTTCCAAATTCGCGTCCCGAATTCCATTTTGGAGCACAGTATTCGCTCTTCACGTGACCCGTTTCGCCTTTTGCTGTAATTTGATTGGCTCTTTCGCGACTTCACGTGAACAGTCACGCGTTTGTCGTTATCATGCAAATTTGCCCTCGGGTTGAACAGCAGGTACTTTTGGAGAAGACGCGTGTTTTTGTTTTGAACACAAAGGATAACTGGGCGCCTTTCAAAGTGTTTTACGACCTGAATTGTCTTTGTAAAGACTTGCTAATTGTTTGAGAGACCTCTGGAAAATTACAGGAAACAATTGAGAACACAGGTGATAGCTTTGTTTTGTTTTTTGAGTGAGATAGTTGTAGTTTAGGTAGTGGGCGACCGCCATTGCTTCGGCATGCTTGCGACGCTTAGGCCTAATGTAAACAAGCCCAAAGTTTTAACAAACAAATTATGATAAGGGGTTATCAGGCGAGCGAAGCGAGCCAAACTGTTGCAAGAGAAGTAGGCAGAGGTATGAGCGAATGCAGCGCACGAAGTGCGCCCTATCAGACAATGTTTCTTGATAATAGATAGATAGGCGAGCGCAGCGAGCTAACCCATTGTACGTGGGGTTGAAAGAGGCATGAGCGAAGCGAATGCAGCGCACGAAGTGCGCCCTATCAATCAATGCTTCTTGATAATAGATAGACAGGCGAGCGCAGCGAGCTAACCCATTGTACGTGGGGTTGAAAGAGGCAGCGCACGAAGTGCACCCTATCAGGCAATGTTTCTTGATAATAGATGGACAGGCGAGCGCAGCGAGCTAACCCATTGTAAGTGGGGTTGAAAGGGGCATGAGCGAAGCGAATGCAGCGCACGAAGTGCGCCCTATCAGGCAATGTTTCTTGATAATAGATAGACAGGCGAGCGCAGCGAGCTAACCCATTGTACGTGGGGTTGAAAGAGGCAGCGCACGAAGTGCGCCCTACCCGTCAATGTTTCTTGATAATAGATGGACAGGCGAGCGCAGCGAGCTAACCCATTGTACGTGGGGTTGAAAGAGGCAGCGCACGAAGTGCGCCCTACCCGTCAATGTTTCTTGATAATTGATGGACAGGCGAGCGCAGCGAGCTAACCCATTGTAAGTGGGGTTGAAAGGGGCATGAGCGAAGCGAATGCAGCGCACGAAGTGCGCCCTATCAGGCAATGTTTCTTGATAATAGATAGACAGGCGAGCGCAGCGAGCTAACCCATTGTACGTGGGGTTGAAAGAGGCATGAGCGGAGCGAATGCAGCGCACGAAGTGCGCCCTATCAGTCAATGTTTCTTGGTAATAGATAGACAGGCGAGCGCAGCGAGCTAACACATTGTACGTGGGGTTGAAAGAGGCATGAGCGAAGCGAATGCAGCGCACGAAGTGCGCCCTATCAGTCAATGTTTCTTGGTAATAGATAGACAGGCGAGCGCAGCGAGCTAACCCATTGTACGTGGGGTTGAAAGAGGCATGAGCAAAGCGAATGCAGGGCACGAAGTGCGCCCTATCAGTCAATGTTTCTTGATAATAGATAGACAGGCGAGCGCAGCGAGCTAACCCATTGTACGTGGGGTTGAAAGAGGCATGAGCGAAGCGAATGCAGCGCACGAAGTGCGCCTTACCAGTCAATGTTTCTTGATAATAGATGGACAGGCGAGAGCAGCGAGCTAACCCATTGTAAGTGGGGTTGAAAGAGGCATGAGCGAAGCGAATGCAGCGCACGAAGTGGGCCCTACCCGTCAATATTTCTTGATAATAGATAGACAGGCGAGCGCAGCGAGCTAACCCATTGTACGTGGAGTTGAAAGAGGCATGAGCGAAGCGAATGCAGCGCACGAAGTGCGCCCTATCAGTCAATGTTTCTTGGTAATAGATAGACAGGCGAGCGCAGCGAGCTAACACATTGCACATGGGGTTGAAAGAGGCATGAGCGAAGCGAATGCAGCGCACGAAGTGCGCCTTACCAGTCAATGTTTCTTGATAATAGATGGACAGGCGAGCGCAGCGAGCTAATCCATTGTACGTGGAGTTGAAAGTGCCATGAGCGAAGCGAATGCAGAGCATGAAGTGCGCCCTATCAGTCAATGTTTCTTGGTAATAGATAGACAGGCGAGCGCAGCGTGCTAACACATTGTACGTGGGGTTGAAAGAGGCATGAGGGAAGCGAATGCAGCGCACGAAGTGCGCCTTACCAGTCAATGTTTCTTGATAATAGATGGACAGGCGAGCGCAGCGAGCTAATCCATTGTACGTGGAGTTGAAAGTGCCATGAGCGAAGCGAATGCAGAGCACGAAGTGCGCCCTATCAGTCAATGTTTCTTGATAATAGATAGACAGGCGAGCGCAGCGAGCTAACCCATTGTACGTGGGTTGAAAGAGGCATGAGCGAAGCGAATGCAGCGCACGAAGTCCGCCCTACCAGTCAATGTTTCTTGATAATAGATAGACAGGCGAGCGCAGCGAGCTAACCCATTGTAAGTGGGGTTGAAGGGGGCATGAGCGTAAGCGAATGCAGCGCACGAAGTGCGCCAACCATATTAAGCCTTTTTTACTTGACGGGCTGGGGCGAACGAGCGAAGCGAGTGATGACCCCTAGTATCATATAATATGGACAGACTTCAAACAGCCAGAAGAACATATTACAGCACAGACAGTGTTGTCACAGACCATCCAGATGAGGAAGAGGCCTACCCCATTGAATTTCTCAACCAACTCACTCCGAATGGAACGGCGTTGCACAGACTTAAACTCCAGGTGGGAAGAGTACAATCTTTCATCCTATTAACATTAAATTATTATGTGCAAAGATAGTGCACCATAAAAAAGACGTCATTAATCACAATAATATTCATTGCATTAGGTTGGTGCAACGATCATTCTTCTGCGGAATCTCAATCCAAAGAAAGGTCTTTGCAACAGAACAAGACTCATAGTTCGGCATCTCCGACGTCAAGTGATCACAGCAGAGATCATTACCAAGGAGCACAGAGGACAATGGGTCGTGATTCCCAAGATCACAGTCTCCACTCAGGACACGAAAATGCCTTTCAAAATGAAACGCCAAAAGTTTCCAGTGAGACTTGCATACTGCTTGACAATCAACAAGGCACAGGGGCAATCCCTGAGGTACGTTGGTTTGTACTTACCTGAGCCTGTGTTCACACATGGTCAGTTATATGTGGCCATGTCAAGAGCAACAGCATTTGACGGGCTCAAAGTATTCCTCCCAGAGGAAACACACAGGAAAACAAAGAACATGGTTTTCCAGGAAGTCCAGTAAAGGCTTCATCCTAGAGCGACCATCTGCACAGTTGCTCTACAGAGGGCTGCCTACCAAAACGCACATACACACATTCAAGGGTACGGGTATTGTGTGTCAACGCAGATGACGTCACACATAAGTGCGATGTACAGCCGTTACTTGCACCCTTCTAGAATGCATTCATTCTAGATAACACTGATGTGCGGAGACCAACTGGACATTACACCATCCATACGTCCAGGGGTGACTGCACCACACCCAGCAGTCGGCACAGTCCTGAATCCTGCGCAGCGCCCGATTATTAAGAGTTATGCGTTGCCATTTTCTCCGATATTGCCTATGGGAAAGTGGATTTCCTTACTCTCTGAAAACTGCAAATTGTCCCTTAAGGATAATTGTTTTTTGTAAAACATCGCATTATCAATAACATCCCCCCTCTCCTTTTAATATATGAAAACTTAGTCTTTAAGCTATGCAGGCCCTTTTAGGGTTTACTGTTACATACTTCCAAATTTCAATTGCAGTTTTCCCCAACAAGGAAAACTCGAACAAAGGTTACTCCTTGACGCTGGTGTTCGAGCTTTTAACTAATGTAACCGGCAATCTTATTCTTTTCTTGCTATGTACAAACGTAATCCTCAAAACAGAACGACAGCGGTTATTGAAAGAATACATTCACGCCGTGGCACAGATGTATGCTTGCTGAGAGTGAAGTGCTATTGAAGAATCCAATTGAGGTACTGTCATTTTGGCTAAACACGTCGCTTAACCAATCAATTTTGCAACCTGAACTACGGATTGTATGGATCAATTTTTATGGATATTGACAATTCACCAATTTGAATAGTAGACTTGATCATGACTCAACCTTTCGCATTCGTACTTTGCAAACAATACAAATATCTATCCACCTCTTTTCAAAACATGTTTTTGTACTGTATCGTATGTCTTTCAGATCTTCCGCATTAATAATAAGGTTTTTAAATTAGCGATTTACGTTTTCAATAGTAGATAACCAGCAGATGGATATTTTATCTATCGTTACAGTTTCAATGTTCATATATTTGTGTATTTGTCACATGTAAATCTCCATTCAATAACATCATAACAAAATTTATTGACTTCGTTTTTAATTAGATGCATTTCTGCTAATATCATTGAAATGAGGCGAGACTTCTGTCTCCCATTTCAAACGCCTTTGTGCTCTCTATGTATGATTTTCATGTATGTTATGTCTCATCATCGCACTATTGTTGCCTGTTGGGTCTAAGTTTTTGTCTGCCAACAAATGGCATCGAGTTGGATTTTGTTGCTGAACTCAATGAAATTATACCTCATAAAGCCTTCCTGGCTGAAAGGAAACAATTCTCACTTAATCCCATTGTTCTACTCTCAAACTGGTTAAGATATGGAGAGTGCTACGTCGGCTATAGTCTGAAAGCCGATAACCCAAATGTACTTGTGGAAAATACTTAGGAAGAATACATCCAATTTGCTGCATAGTGCCTGTACTATCCAATACTCAGAAAAAACCAAAGAATTGAAAGGTAGCGGAATGAGATTAAGAAGGGAGTAGGGGTGTGAAACCCGCCAATGAGTTCAAGGTTCTGAACTCGGAGCCAATCGAGGAGGCACTCGAAGAGGTTTCCACAGCAAGCAGAGAGCCCGGGTGATGATGGTCAGACCTCACCTTGCCTGATGTGGTTGAAGCTAACTAACTGGCTCTGAGTGGCCGGATCTGCAGGCCTTCCATTAAGATTGCATCATTACTTTTCTCCTTTCTTGGCCGGTTTTTATTTTGAACGCACAAATAGTTGAGTGGAGAATGGCAGGGCCAGAGACTACGTAAATAGGAAAGGAGAATGATAGTAAAAACAGCTAAACTGCCAAAAGAAGGCCCCCAGATCCAGCCACTCAGAACAGACCAGCGTGAAGCCGCGTATTAAGACCCTTAGTTGGGTCCCCAAGTGGCTGGTAGAGGGTTGAAATGAAAGACTATGCAAGAATTGATAAAAATCAATGAGGTAAAATATTCGGCAAGCAACCAAATAGAAAGAAGAGACACGAGGGAAGATAAAGCAAATAAAGTAACTAAACCGGAATCGGTGAGATGCGAAAATTCTTCAAATAATGCGAATAAACCATTATGAAAACGAAGTGAGTTCGCGTCAACAAGTTAGATTAGATGGTAGGTCTCTCTGAGATTGTCATCATACTCTGACGCCACATCACCTTCAAGAATACCAAGTCATGTATACTGCAGGTCTCTCTGTAAGTCGGGTCATCTTATGACATCACAGTACCTTCATGATTATTAAACCATGTATAATGCAGGCCTCTCCGTGAGTCTTATCATCCTTGCCATCACAGCACCTTCATGAACTAGGGGTCATCACTCGCTTCGCTCGTTCGCCCCAGCCCGTCAAGTAAAAAGAGCTTAATGTGGTTGGCGCGCTTCGCCCGCTGCATTCGCTCGCGCTCATGCCCCGTCCAATTGTTGTTGAGATTAGTTAACTGGTTGGTACGCATGCGCGTGTTCTATTCGCTTTTGCTTCCAGTAGTACAGCACACTTTTGGGGGTGTATGAATAGAGATTGACAGATTAGCCTCGTTTTGAGAAATGTAGCCTCGTATTGGTGGACAGGCAAAAATGGATCATATAGTGGCAGTAGACCTCTGAAAACACAATACTTTTGGTGAAAGGTTAGTAAAAAGCTAATTAATGTAAATCATAAGTTAACATAAGAATTTCATTTGAATCACAATGACGTAGGTAATACATTGTCATTTTAGCAGTTTACCATTTCAGTCAATTATTATGAGGCAATAGCCTGTCACAAAAGGCTAGTGGAATTAAAATGTGATTGAAACTTACCTAGACAGAATTCTCTTTCCATGACTTTGTTAAGGATTCTTTTCATATATGTTGTAGTAAATGTTTGTTTGAGCCATTTGACAATTGCATGGTGTGAACAGCAAACATTAGTGACATTGACAGTTTTGGTTCAGCACTTCAGCATTTGTTTCACTAAGTATCATATGGGAAAAAAGAAATAATTAATAACAAAATTAAATGAACATATAAAGGTGCCAAATAATAAAGAACAATAAAACAATATGATAGTTGTGAAGCTGCATTCATTGATTCCCTTTTTGGATTATTTGAAAAACATGTTTGAAATGCAAAATCTGTGAAAATTACTTTATGTTTTCCTACATAACTTGATATACTAATAGAAAGAGGTAGATAGAGGTTGTTTATCAATTAGTGAAAACAAACTTTCATGTTGTTGTAATAAATTTTCATTGGCTTTATGCACTTGTGCATTAGGAGGTTGGTAAATGTCAATTGTTAAGTGTTCATGTAATGCATGAATTATTAATTAGATCACCTGATAGTGTGTGTATGTAACATCCAGGTTAGTTTTCCTAGAGCTTAAAAATTATTACTGTGAACATCATTACAGTAGTTTCCTTGACATACAACAATGAAACTAGACAGGAAAAGCCTTTGAAGATGATTTTTAGGTCATTCATCATTATGTTGGGGAAAAACTTTAGTTTCAAGAAAATGTTGATGTATGTAACACATAGAGGCAATGAACACAAAGGAATCCATAAAGTGGCAAATACTGGAAGAATTATTTTGAGTCCAAGCTGGCACTCGTAGGCACATATATTCAGGGCACCAGAAATTAATTTTTGAATCAGCGAAACTGTAAAGTTGTAAAACAATTGTTGAGGTTTGCATGGCCTAACCGAAGAAACTGTCGTGTCGTGTTCGTGTGTCGGGGCAATCAGTGAAGTTTGGATGGTCTAACAAAAATTAGGTTGGTAATTAAATTGCAGATGGTTAAATATAACATCTAAATGTATTCACCTAGACACATTGAAAATGCTCTCTGTAAATCTGGAGATAGTTTTCAAACTTAAAGTTGTCCTCTTGATAATTTTTTGTGATGCCAAAGTTAAGCTGTTTCATGAATCAAATTCATATTTCATAAGGCATTTGAAAAGTTAGTGGCAATGGTTAGCGGTGCCATTGATGGAATTGAGGCCAAAGTCTTTTTCAATGTGATACAATGGCCTCGTTTCAATGTGGGATAAACTTCTATTATTGGTTAAGATAAACTATAGAAATGCATCTCATTAAAAATTAACATTGATGAAGGTTATTAGATACTAATAGAGAGTAGAGTAATGCTGCAATCTTTTTATATATGTAAAAAAATTACATTAGTAAAAAAATAGTAATCAGTCAATTATTATTCTTGACAGTTATCAATGGATGGTGAAGATGGATGAGAGATAATTGGTCCCGTCTCTAGATTGTATGAATGTCTTCATTCATCATGTGGAGTGTCCGGCGATGTTGACAGCATTGTTCAATATCAAATTCACACTCGCAAATCAACGACACGGATGTCTGTTCTCTCGATGCTTCGTGCGTTTTCACCATTAAGTTTGGTCATAGTAAAAAAAGAAGATTGCCGGTTACATTAGTTTAAAGCTCCAACACCAACTTCAAGGGGTAACCTTTGTTCGAGGTTTCCTTGGTGTTCATGAAAACTGCAATTTTAATTTGGAATATGTAATACTACATATTGAAGAGTTAAATTTAATAAGTACATTAGTTATCATTAGTTATTGGGATGAGAGAGGGATAATCTTAATGTTGTATGCAATTTCTTATCCGAAAAAACAATTGTCAATGGACAGATTGCAGTTTTCACAGAGAAAAGGAAAGCCATACTCCCATAGGCAATATCGGAGAGCATGGCAAAGCATATCTCTTTTGATACAGGCGCTACGCAGGACCCAGATCGTGTTGTTGTTGATAAACACCCCCGGACACTGGAGTGTTGTGAAAGTGTCCGGATCGTTCTTGGTGGATCTTATTGACTGGAGTGGCGTGGCAAACCAGAAATGAATGTTCATCACACTATAAAGTGCAACAAAGCCGATCCGGTAGAACCACAATCTGAGCCCTCGTGTTTGGTGTGTGTGTATTTTGGTAGACGCCCTTGAGAGCAACGCGATTTATGCTCTATGGTTTGTGAAGACCTTTACAGGACTTCTTGGAAGACAATATTTTTTGTCTTCATGTGTGTTTCCTCTGGGAGGAATACTTGAAGCCCGTCAAATGATGTTGCTCTGGACATGGCCACATATAACTGACCATGTGTGAACACGGGCTCAGGTAAATACAAACCAACATACCTGAGAGATTGTCCCTGTGCCTTGTTGATAGTAAGGCAGTATGCTAACCTGACTGGAAATTGCCGTCGCTTGATGTTGAACGGCATCTCAGTGTCTTGTGTTGACAATGTTATTCTGGGAATCATGACCTGCTGGCCTTTGTGTTCCCTCGTGATGATCTCTGCTGTGATGACGTTACGTCGGAGATGGCGTACAATAAGTCTTGTGCCATTGCAAAGACCTTTCTTTGGATTTAGATTCCTCAGAAGAATGATTGTTGCACCAACCTTAAACAGAGAGAGTTGCAAATAACAATGTGTATTGCATTATAGTACTGTGATAATGAAGGATAATCAGGCTTAAAAAAGTGCTATTAGTGTGGACTTCAATTCATGTATACGTAATTATTACATAGGAAGATTATACCTTGAGTCTAAGTCGGTGTAACGGCAATCCATTAGGAGTTAGATTGTTGATAAACTCAATTGGATATGCCGCCTCCTCATCTGGATCCTCTGTTATCACATTGTCTGTGCTGTAGTATGTTCTTTCAGGAGTTTGTAGTCTTTCCAGAATGATGTCATTTATTTGATGTGAAAAGTCATTCTTTGGGGTAAGACAACAACGTTCTGACATGGTTACCGGATCCAGCATGAGGTGGGACTGTGGTGTGTTAGGCTCGGGATATATGAAGTTGAGCATTTCCTCTCGCGAAGATGTGCATATTTGGTGTGGCAAAGTGATATTGTCGAGTGCATCATGTGGTTCTTGTTTGTTACCGAGTCTTAGAAGCCATTCTGAGAATTCTCTGTACGATTGATCTTGAACAGCTCTCATGTTTGTGTGCAGGCGATGTTGTTGAAACTGTGCCCACAAATCACTGATTTGATATGATTTAAGACTCTCTGATACAATTTGCTCTCTTCCTGCCTTGGGAACAACCGGTAGAACTTGTCTAAAATCGCCACCAAGTAACATGAATTTGCCACCAAATGGCTTGTCAACTCTTGTGATATCCCGAAGCAGTCTGTCAACTGCTTGTAATGCCAATGCTGGTATCATTGAAGCTTCATCCCATATGAACAGGGTTGTTTCACGCAACACTTGTGCTCTTCGGCTCTGTCTCTTGACATTGCATGTTGATTCCAGCTTCAGTGGTATTGGAATTTGGAATTGCGAATACGATGTTCTGCCATTAATAAGTAGTGTTGCTGCAATTCCTGACCAAGCCATACATTGAACTTTGTGTCCAGAAGCATTGAGGTTGCGAACCAACGTGTTGTAGAGAAATATTTTCCCTGTGCCAGCTGGTCCGTCGAGAAAGTGACAGTTCTGTTCTGATTGCACCTAAATTGCTTGAATAATGGCTGTGTATACCACTTGTTGTTCTGGAATCAATGCAGCGCGCATTTGTTCTCCTTGCTCTCTTTCGTTTTCAACATCCATGTGATCCTCCTCTGAAAACATAAACGATAGTTAATTTGGTATAAATAGAAGCATATATTGGCTAAGTAATTACAGTGAATCTGGCGAATTTTTGCTCGCAAGGTCTAGGCTGCACTTGAGTTACTCTACCAATGATTGGCATTGTTCTTCGTTGTCTGGCTGTCCATGTTTTTGAACGCTCCTGGAAGACATAGTGCTCTGGTATCTCATGATAGAGGTACTGACGTGCAGCTGGATCTTGCTGGTTGAGTTCAAACCATGCTGTAAGTGTTGTTCTATCACCAATGTTGTTGAGCCTTTGTTCGTTATCATTGTCATGAAAGATGACTTGTTGCTCAAATGGTAGATGAACAGAAAGCCGTTTAACTATGTGGCTTTTGTCGTGCATGGGGAACTGCATAAGCCGATAGACAGCTTCATGTGGTCCAATATATCTTGCGTTGATGTATTGGCGCACCTCGTCATGTTCAATGTCTTGAGGTACTTGCTGTTGATTTTCTTCAAGAATTTCAACATGTGCCATATCATGTCCTTTGTGGATATATTTGAAGATGTACTTGACACTTTTTACTGTACTGCATATTTCCACGTTGATATGACACTGATATTTGATTAGTAGGTGTCTGTTGTGTGGCACTACCCAGGTATCATCCAAAATGCGATTATTCACATTGACTGGAGGAAGACCGCGTCGTCTGTAGAGAGGATAGCCGTTGACATTGATTTGAGTGTCAGCAACTTGTTCTTTTGGAAAATGCTTTTTGCATTTGTTATTTTCCATGCACACGCATCGAGGATTTAAAATTCCACAGGGTCCATGTGTCATGTGTTTTAGGACCAACTTGTGATATTTTGCATCCTGTGGGTCTGGAATCTCTGCTGATATCAGTTGATCCACCTGATAATGAATATGATAATCAACAATTTTATAATAGAAATAAGGTACAGAATAGTTGTACTGTGGATTGCGTATAAATGTCACAATAAGAGAAAGAATTATTAGTGTTTGCAAATATTACCTGTTGTGGTGTTCGTGGTTTATCAGCTTGCGAAAGAAACAGGATCATGTGTGCGTGTGGTAGTCCTCTCTTTTGAAATTCTATGACATATACATGTGCTGTGACATGTCCAAGAATGTGCTTGTGCAGAATGTCTTCAAGTAGTTCTCTGAGTTTGAGTTGAAATACTCGTGTGACAATGTCCGGTCGATCATTGGCCGTCTGGTGTGGTAGAATGTTTTCTTCTATCTCCTTCCATTTGGGATTGGCAGTCATTGTGAGGAAGATGTCTGGCTTGCCATACTTCCTTACGATTGTCATTGCATCTTGAAAATGTTGATACATGTTTCTTTGGCTGCCTGGAAAGGATGATGGTAGAATGATAACACGGCCAACATCGATATGGATGGGCTGATTCGGATTGTTAGCCCTGGCCATCTGGTTTTCGATTTCAGCTCTTCTGTGGAGATGATCCATCAGGCCTCGATAAGTGTCAACACGAAGCTGACGTTGATTGTTCATAATCCAGTGCAGTTTATTGCCTTCTATCTTCGTATATGCATCTACCAGATACTGTTGAAATAGAAGTGATGCAATGTGGATGGCTGAGAATGCATCCCTGACCTGGATTCTGTATAAATAGTATTCGGTGAGGGTCAGTCTGGTACGGCGATCACGATTGATGTGTTGTCGATCTCTTACATTTGCAGTAGGCAATCGTTGAAGGTCCAAACTGTATCCTCTGTCACCGTGAAAGAATATCAATGGATACGTGAGAGGATCGGCACTTGGACTGGTTGCGTAAATCTTCATGAGATCTCCACGTCTTGTTTGAACTTGCAGTTCTCTGTCGTCAGGATTTGGTGCACCTCCATTTTGCACAGTATATATTGCTGCAATTTTTCTGGCAGTTGGATTATCGTATCTGCGATCTTGTTGTGGACGACCTGTTATGATCATTTTGAATGTCGGAACAGGCTGATTGTTTGCAATAGCTTGCTGCCGCTGTTCCTCCAATATTTCACCCATGCTTCGATAATGTTGTGCAAATCGATTGACTGCCATTAATTCATTGTGGAGAAGTGCAACGATGTCCAAATCAAGATGTTGTTCTGTTGCAGTATTTTGCCGTTCCTGTAACGCTTGTTGTGTATCCATGATGTAGAGTTCTGCATACTTTCTGGATCTGTCTGTTCTGTTACACCTGCGATTGGTAACGAAATATACTTAAATACATAACATATGCATGAAATATGAATTTGAGAGCAGAAATCATAAGTGAATAATTAGCTATGTGAAATGAATTGGTCATTTACCAGTCATGTGATATGCCTTTCCGTGAATCGTGATAACTGGTGGTCCAGCTCTGGCATGACGTACAATATTAGCCTTCCATGATGCCATGGCATTAATGAGTTGTATTGGCGGAAGTGCTTTAGGAAATATTTTGATTCGGCAGTATCACCAGTGTATAAATGCATGACACTGTTTGGAGGTGGTTGAATTAATCCAGAGTGATTAAACCTCCCATGCAGCACTTGTTGTATTGTTTTGGGAGTTAAGTTCTTCTTTGAAGTACTTTGCACCACAATGAATGCATGTTCTGTTCATTTTGTTTAAGTGGTGTGGTAATGGGGAGAAGGGGATGAGGTTTTCAGCTTCATTGTTCTCAGGGACAGGGTTGTCAACTTGCATTTGCTGATCTTCAACGGGTTCTGGTA